>PVJC01000176.1:98137-117185 GCA_004026665.1 Murina feae
GCTCCCCCTCCCCCCCCCGACTGGCAGGCAGGAGGCCTTGGGGACAGGAGCTCAGCTCAGGGCCACCATCTGCTGGAGGCACTCAGAGAGGTGGGGGACTGAAATAAAGGCACCCACCCAAACTGCCGGATTTCTTCTTTTCCCACCTTCCCAAGGTGATAAAAACTCCCAGTGAAGCAACAATGAAGATAAAATTGTGACTATCGATATATGATTTTATTTTTGGAAGAAACAATATAGAGCTGCTATGGACGGAATTGTGCCCCCCCCCCCCATAGTCACACGTGGAAGCCCTAACCTCCAGCATGACTGTATGTGGAGGCAGGGCCTGCGAGGAAGTGGTCAAGGTCAAAGGAGGTCGGCAGGGCGGGCTCTGAACTGCAGGAAGGTGGCCTTCTAACAAGCGAGCCCTCTCCCCTACCCGCACCTCCTTGATGGAGGACTCGCAGCCTCCACAACAGTGAGGAAATAAATGTCTGTGTCCGAGCCGCCCAATCAGTGGTATTTACTGTGGCGGCCTGAGCAGACCAAGACAGGAACGTGACCCCAAGTCGTTTTGGGGTTTTTTCCTCTACTCATGGTACGAAGGTGTGGATATTTGGGGGCAGTGGGAGGAAGGCTCAGAGGGAAAGCCTCCTCCGCCCTGACTCCCCTCACACTGCACCTCCCCCACTCAGGGGTGCTCCAGCTCTCCTTGTGCCAGAGTGGGGGTTGGGGGGAGCCACTCAGGACCCCTGATGGCCCAGGAGAAAGTCTAAACCACCAGTAAGTGCCAGATGCCCTGGCTGGCCCCTCCAATCAGGCACTTTCCCACCCTATCACCCATAGCCCTCGGCTGGGAAGGGACCCAGGACGGGAAAGGGTGCTTACCTACCGGAACTTAAGGAAACACAGAAGCAGCTCCCCTAAAATCTCTTACGAAGGCACAAACCACGGGGGATGGGTCGGGTGTGTGACCTACACAGCTTCGACACTAAAGATCAATGATCACAGGAAACGGTGCCCGTTATTTCTACATCCTGGTCAAAGTCACCTCCGAGCCCTGGCTGGGGCTCAGTGGTTAGCGTCAGCCTGTGGCCGGAGGGTCTCGGATTTGATTCCCAGTCAGGGGTTTGCACCTGGGTTGCAGGTTCAATCCGGGCGCGTGCAGGAGGCAACCAATCGATGTGTCTCTCTCACACTGAGGTTTCCCTCCCTCTCCCCAACCCCTCTCTTGCACTCTCTCTAAAAATCAATGGGAAAATCCTTGGGCGAGGATAAAAGGATAAAAAAAAATCACCTCAGGGTGAAGTCATTTGTTTCCAGGCCGTAGTTAAAAATCCCGACAGCAGGGGGCAGGCAACTCAACCTCATTTTTCTACACCTCGCTTTCTTCCGTGTAAAACTGTGCATCATTACACCGCGCGTGCCACCCCTGCAACTTCTAACGCACTAGGCGCTCCGACTCCACACCAGTGCCCCCTCCGTCCCAGAGTCGGAGCACCTGCCAGGGCTTCTCAGAGCTCTTCGCTCGGGCGGGCAGCGAGGCCCTAAATAAAAATCATTCTCCTGCTTTCAGAGAGTCACGCTTTTCCATTGACAGGATGACACAGGCCCGGGGCTGGAGGACTCAGAAGCTTGTGGGGGTTGGGGGCGCTCTCAGGGGTCTTTTCATTGAATAGGTTAAAGGTCTCCCAAACCAATTCCAGACTCACCAAGGAGCCATGCAACTGCTGCAGCCCCCTCACCCCCTCGGGAGGCTCGGGGGAGCTGGCAGAGGCTGCAGAGCAGAGGCTTATTGTCAGGGAAAGAGTGCGATTCAGACTCGGTCAGTGCCGGTGTCACTGGGACTGGGCAGTCTCTGGGCCCTGGTTCCTGTGTCTTTAAGTTGGGAATCCCACCCGTGAGGATTCAACGAGATCCCCAGGGAAACATGGGGCACACTGCCACCCGCACCCGCACCGGGTCTCTGGGGGCTGCTGTGAAAAGCCCTCAGGCCGTGGTTGGGGCCCAGGGATGCCCCCAGCACCCCCGCAAAGCCCTGGAGGCACGCGTCCCTCTATTCTCGCTGTGGGACTACCCGCTCGCTGGCCCAGCTCCTGGGATGCAGCTGGCCTTGCAGAATCGCGCTCCAGGAATAGGGTTTGTGCTGAGAAGGTCTCCCAGAGGCCCTGAGGACATGCTGTGGACCAGCACTCTCGGGCCCTCCAGGAAGAGAGAGCCCTTTCCCCAACCAACTGCTTCAGAGAAGACACTCAAGAAAAGCCACCCACTCACCATACAAAGACACGGACGGTGCCTCAGAGGAAGGCCCGGCCCAGCCTCATCCGTGGAGAGAGCTGCAGCGGCCACGCGAATGACCACACACTGAAGCCGGCAGCATCCACGTGAGCGTCTGTGAATCACAAGCAACAGGCTTTCTCTCTGCGCACAGGAACTCTCCAGCCTGTCAGAGTACATCGGCGTCAGTGGGAATCAGTGGGAGTCAATGGGAATGAAAATCTCTCAGTGTAACTCCCCGCAGTCACCTAAAGGGGAAAAGCCATGACTCAGGAGATGCACAAAGACCCCGATGGCGTGGCTCCCTGGCTGAGCATCAGCCTCTGAACCAGGAAGTCACAGTTCGAGTCCAGTCAGGGCACCTGCCGGGTTGAGGGCTCGATCCCCAATGGGGAGGGGTGGGTGCGAGAGAGGCAGCCGATCAATGATTCTCTCTCATGGCTGATGTTTCCACCTCTCCCTCTCCCTTCTCCGAAATCAATAAAATATATATATATTTAAAAGATGCAAAAATAGATAGAACCAAGTAAAATATTAATGGTAAAAAACACAAACCAGGAATAGAGAGAACCCTCCTTTTTTTTTTTTTTAAGATGGAACTTCTAGAAAGAGAAATTACTTTATTTATAAGGATTTTATAAACACATATGTGCCCCCCCAAAACACAAAGTTATATCAATGCTGTTGAGCTAGGCTATAAAATAACATTTTTCTGATTACCACCATATTGATACTGAAAGGGCAGTGCAAGACTGACTCAAACCCCCCTTTTGGAACCGGCCAATAGGGATGCAGAGGAAATGACCCAAGTCCAAATTAGGCTAACTGCATCCTGCTCCCTGTGCAACCAAACCCTGACCCTTCCCTCAACCAATCACACGTTACCCCACCCACTACTTCCAGACCCCCTATAAAACCTTTGTTCTCCTGAAGCTCTATCTCTCCCTGCCTTACTGCTGCATCAGTGAGTGTGGGTGGGATTGAACTCGAGCTAGCTCGAATAAAGGCTCTTTGCTTTTGCATCGGACTCGGGCTCACTGGAGGTCTTTGGGGATCACGAAATCTGGGCGTAACAATACAACTCTTTCAGTGAGGCAAGATGAGGCCAGGTACACACTTCCTTATTAGCAATTTCAAAATGCTCTGGAAAACAAAAGTGTTTTCCTAAGTTTGGTACCAAAAAGAGAATGCTTCTTAACCAAACTGCACACTCAGACTCATGGAGACCCTGCCGCCTGCAAGTCAGACTCGGGCAGGGCCTCTGCGGGGCTCTGTCCTCAGGTGCCTGGGAGGGACGGACCAGCGAGGTGAGGATGGGGGACTGACCCACTCCAAGGCTGAAGGGCATGCCTATTAGGGTGATCAACATCGCACAACTCAGTGGCACTAAGGAGCCAGCACTCGGGATGGAGGCTGCTGTGTTTCCTGGGCGGTTGGTTTCCCTCAGCCCGAAGGTACCAGGTGCAGGAATGCTGCTTACCCAGTTCACCCCAAATGCTGGAGTGCTGCCAGGGGTTGAGGGCAAACTTGTTTAATCCTCACAAAAGCCGACCTTTGTGCTTCCATGCACTGGAAGCCATAATATCTGCTCCCCATAATCTAAATAGGGAACCGATGAGACCAGACCATGAGACACTCAAACACCGTGAGGTGTTCAGCACGGGTCCTCACAGCCCCGCAGAGGGAGGCAGTGTCTTTGGAGGAGGGGACGCAGCCTTGGGTGGCGGAGCCCAAGAAAGGTGAGGAGGGTGCTGTCAGCAGGGGGTCAGGAGCCCAGGGAGTGGCGAGGAGAGTGGGGGAGGAGGACGGCGTGTAGGAGGGAACGACTGATTAAGTAAGTAAAAGTACTGAGGCGAATCGGAGCAGGGTTCTTGCTATCAGAAAAAGGAGTTACAAATCCGTGAAGAGGAAAAACAGAATGAACCCTGCAGAGTTGAACTAGAGTTAAATGCATTGGGATGCACTCTTGGTTTTCAGTATATACAGACAGAGAGAAACTCGATGTGCCTGTGTGTGTGAACACTTATGTATCACTCACAAGTATGCTTTAGCTCTGTTTCCTGAGAGTGGCCAGACCAGTAACACCTCAATAGTAAAAAGCACGCCCAGGGCCAAGATCGACTCCAGATGGAGCCAGGGTTTCTTGGAGAAATGGCTGATTCTGGCTGGAGCAAAGAGAGTAGAATATGATGAGCTCAGAACGTGTTCTGGTGGCTGTGGTATTGTGATTTACAATAAGAAATATATACAGTATTTGGTCTTGTCCCTGTTTCTGGCCTAGAATGCCTAAAACTCTTGGAGAAGGTGTCTTTTGTTTGTAAATGAGGTGACTTTGGAACAGCATCTAATGGTGGAAGCTGGTTGCCAGGGGACACACCCCAACTCCAGATCCCCAGGGAGTAGAGAGGAGCTGGGGTTGAACAGGGCAACAATGGCCAGTGATATCATCGATCGTGCCTCTGTAATGAAGCTGCCTCTGTACGCCGCCAAAAAAACCCACGAGGGGAGTGTTCCGAGAGCTCTGGGTTGCTGGATGACTGGAGATGGGGGAGGATGTGGGCTCAGAGCACAGGGACGCTTGCCTTACGCATTTTTCATCTGGTTGTACCTGAGTTACATCTTTTTATAATAAACCAGTAATCTAGCAAGTGAAATGTTTCTGAGCTCTGCAAGTCATTCAAGCAAGTTAATCAAACCCAAAGAGGGGGCCACTGGAACCTCCAATCTAGAGCCAGTGTCAGAAGCATAGGTGATAGATAACCTGGGTATCTGAATGGGAGGCAGGAGTGTGCAGTCTTAGGAAGCTGAGCCCTTAAACTGTAGAATCTGATGATTATCTAAAGAGGTAGTTTCAGAACTGAGTTGACTTGTTGGAACCCAGCTGGTGTCCAAGAATTACTTGCTGGTGTGGGGCAGCCTCCGGCCAACACATTGGAAATAGGGTATGGAACCTTTTAGCAGCAAGTAAGGAGGAAGTACTCAAAAACGATGGCACCATGCCAGGACTCAAGGCCATTTTGAAGAGACTCCTTCTACCCAAATCTGGGACAATTTGAGCATCAGAATGAATGATGATAGTAAAGGACCATGATAAAATAAGACTCTGTGAGTCTATACTGATGTGTACATGGACAGTTTAATGAGCATTTCTGTAAATCTGTGATTACTTCAAAATAAAAAGTTTTTTTAAAAAATAAAAAGTTAAATATATACAAACAAACCCATGAGAACAAATGTGGATTCCAGCTGCAATGACTTTGTAAGACAAAAGGAATAGAACATTCAGGGTTACAAAGTACACTAGAACGGAAAAGCATTAGAACAGCGGCCAGAGTAGCCAGTGGTTCAGCATTGACCCATGCACAAGAGGTTGCTGGTTCGATTCCCAGTCAGGGCACATGCCCAGGTAGTGGGCTTAGCCCCAATAGGGGGCAGCAGGAGGCAACCAATCAGTGTTTCTAAATGATGTTTCTCTCTCTCTCTCTCTCTCTCTCTCTCTCTCTCTCCATCTCCATCTCCATCTCCATCTCCATCTCCATCTCCATCTCCATCTCCATCTCCATCTCCCTCCTCCTTTCTATCTGAAATCAATAAAAAATATTTTTAAAAAGTGAAGATAATGTAGGATGTCTCTGAGTCAACCTCAAGCGTTCCAACATTTGCATCATAGGGGTATGAGAGAAAGGAGGAAATTGAAAACCCGTTTGAAAAAAGGACAGAAAACTTCCTTAACCTAGGGAAGGAAATAGACATGCAAGTCCAGGAAACATAGAAAGTCCCAAACAAGATGAACCAAAAGAGGCCCTCACCAAGACACATCATAATTAAAATGCAAAAGGTTAAAGAAAAAGAGGGACTCTTAAAAAAAAAAAAAAAATATATATATATATATATATATATATATATATATATATATATATATTGCCCAGCCAGCATGGCTCAATAGTTGAGCATCAACCTATGAATCAAGAGGTCAAGTTTTGATTTTTGGCCAGGGCATGTGCCTGGGTTGCAGGCTCAGTCTCCAGTGTGGGGTGTGCAGGAAGCAGATGATCAGTGAATCTCTGTCATCATTGATATTTCTATCTCTCCCTCTCCCTTCCTCTCTGAAATCAATAAAAATATATTTTTAAAATGTTTTTATTGATTTAAGAGAGAGAGAGGAAGAGAGAGGGAAAAAGAGAAAGAAGAATTGATGCAAGAGAAACATTGATTGGTTGCCTCCCATTCGCACCCTGACCAGGTTTGAACCAGTGACCTTTTGGTGCACAGGACAGTGCATAACAAACTGAGCCACACCAGTCAGGGCCAAGAGAAAATCTTAAAAGCAGAAAGAAAAAAGCAGTTAGTTACCTAACAATATAGTGAGCTCCCATAAGACCATCAGATGACTTCTCAACAGGAACTTTGAAGGCCAGAAGGGAATGGCAAGAAATATCCAAAGTGTTGAAAAGCAATCACTTACAACCAAGTTTACTCTACCCAGCAAAACTGTCATTTAGAATGGAAGGACAGATAAAAAGAGTTTCCCAGACAAGAAAAACCAAATTATTATTACATGAAATGTTAAAGGGTTTTCTTTAAAAAGAAGAAAAAAAACAGATAAAAAATATGAACAATTGAGGTGTCATGTCTGGCCACAAAGGTGGCAAGAAGAAGTCCCTGAAGTAGCTCAAGAAGCAGGCCAAGGACGATAAGGCATTCAAACAGGAGCAAAAAGAGGAGCTGAAGAAACTTGAGTTAAATGCTGTGGGGGAGGGCTCCCTGGCCACAGGTGGGATTAAGAAATCTGGCAAAAAGTGAGCTAGCAGTTCCTGTGCCTGGGGCAATGGTGATCCTTAATATCTGTTTCAACATCTGGATTTCCTGTCATAACATGTCTTGCCACCTATAGCTAGAATGAAGTGTTGTCTTGGAGCCTGTTGTACATTTAAAAATAAACTTTTGGCTCAGACAGTGTGGCTCAGTGGTTGAGCATTGACATAAGAACCAAGAGGTAATGGTTTGATTCCCAGTCAGGGCACATGCCCAGGTTGCAGGCTTGATCCCCAGTGGAGGCCGTGCAGGAGGCAGCAGATCAAAGATTCTCTCTCATCATTGATGTTTCTATCTTTCTCTCCCTCTCCCGTTTTCTCTGAAATCAATAGAAAATATATTAAAAAAAGAAAGAATAAACTTTTGTAAAAAATTTTTAATCATAAAAATATGCACAATAAAATGGCAATAAATACATATCAAAAATTGAATCTAAAAAACAAAATAAAGCAGGAAAGAAACAGACTCATAGATACAAAGAACATTTTGAAAGTTGCCAGGTTGGAGAGGTATTGGGGAGAATGGTGAAAAAGGTGAAGGGATTAAAAAAGTACAAATTGCGGCCCTAGCTGGTTTGGCTCAGTGGATAGAGCATCTACCTGCGGACTGAAGGGTCCCAGGTTCAATTCTGGCTGGGGCACATGCCTGGGTTTCGGGCTTGATCCCCAGTAGGGGGTATGCAGGAGGCAGCAGGTCAGTGGTTCTCTCTCATCATTGATGTTTCTATCTCTCTGTCCCTCTCCCTTCCTCTCTGAAATCAATAAAAACATATTTTTTAAAAAGCACAAATTGCAGGGGTGGGTGGGAAGAGGTTAACCAAAGAACTTACATACATAGCCCATGAACACAGACACTGGCGTGGTGAAGGCCTGGGGTGGGGTGGGGCTGGGCGGAGGAGGCCAAAGGGAGGGAAAATGGGAGACATCTGTAACATTATCAATAATAAAAAATAAATTTAAAAGAAAAGAAAAAACAAACAAAACAAAATTGTTATTATTCCACTTTTTAAATTCTATCGTCGTCCCTTTTTGAAAATAACTGAATACCACAGGGCCTCTTGGGTCTTGCTGAAGACATGCAGCTGCTCGTTACTCATTGGCAAACAGTCTCGCTCCGGCTGTAAACTGTAAAGCAAATGGGTGTGACGCGCCAGAAAGCAGGGCTCTGACAGGACAGAAATGGACCGTCCATTGCCAGAGAGAGACGCGGAGGGCAGGAAGGCCCACGACACACACCAGGTATCAGACCAGAGACACACAGTGGCTGTGGCCCTGGATCCGCACAGGAAGTGCCTTCTCAATGGCCGACCTGCTTTCTGGGTTTCACCCAGCACGTGAGGAACGCAGGTTCCATCAGACGGCAATGAAGGGCATGCTTTTTTTTTTTTTAAAACCCCGTAAAGACTTTATTTGTAAAACAAGGACAGTTGTTTTTAATACCTCAAGGATTGGCAAACGTTGGCAAAAGACAAGTTTACTTATCTATTTTTGGGATGTTTCTTTCCACTTGTCTATATTTTTCTCTCAGACTGTAGCAATTATAGAGTTTGTAGGTAGCATATAGCTGAGGGTCATTTCGGCGAGTCATCGCAGCTGTGTGTATGGAAAAGACACATTGATCTAAGGAGGCCTCGTTCTCCACTCACTTCCCTGAGAATGGGAGAACTGGTTTAGCTGCAGGACAGTATTAAACTTAAAGGTGCCATTAACTGACCAAACCTCTCCATTGTCCACTTTATAGCAGGGTCAGGCTGTGTTGCAAAAGAAGCCTGAGGGAGTCAGGGTCCAATTTCACCCAAAGGGATCTCTCTCCAGGAACGGGGGCTTGCTTCCCATCTAGGGAGAGATAGATAAGGATTCCCAGCTGGAAGTGAGAGGCACTCCAGCAGCCTCTGGGCTGTGCTGGGCCATGGCCCTGTTGTGTGAATGCCACAGAAGCACAGGTCCCTTTCCCCCTGGGAGATACCTACCTGGGGCATGGGGTTTGACCGTGGGTACTACCAACCACCTGGTCTACCTTGAGGGTAGACTTGTCAATAATCCCCATGATGGCCAGTCACAGGGAGGATGGACTCCAGTCCACAGGGATCTCCTGGCATCCAGGTGCCACCCGGCCGGAGAGTTACACCCCATATCCTGAGAGCAGACTGACCAACGGTTTGGAGATGGCCAGGCACTGGAACGATGGACTTACTGCTCAGATGGACTCCACTCTATGAAATCAATCCCAAGAGAGGCGTCCCTGCTTGTCTGCCTCCGGACTCGGCCAGCCTTGTCTCCGTAGTCTGGGACGGAAAACTCTTCCTACAATTTTCCTTTCCAATTGTTGGGCTCATGACCTGCTGTCCTGCCTTTCATGTTCCCAAAAGCCCTGATCCCTTAGGAGGCCTAGGAGAGCAGCCATCCCTCAGAGAGGCCCTGTGACGCTAAGGGCATGCTTTCTGAAAGAGAAAGGACAGAGAAATGTGTGAGGAAGAGGGTGTTATTCTGTCCGTCAGAGATCCTTCACAATGAGTGGCCCAGTGCTGTTGAAAATCCCTTAGCAATCCCATAGCTTTTCATATGAATTCAATTTGTACAAAGTGTAAGTAGAGCGATATAGCAATATACAAAACCTTTCCCTTTGCATGTGGAATTTCAAACAATGCAAATAATGCAACAACTCATCAAGAACTATCAATTTCAAAGTGCGGTGATTTGGAAACGGTGTTCTCACTATTGCTCTGAAGTAGCACATTGATGCATGAGCAGAAACCCCAGCCATCCTATCCCAGGGCCATGCGATAACTTAGCTGACATTTATTGAGCACCTACTATGTGCCACACACCATTCTAGTGTCATAAAAACACAGACAGACAAGTTGCCGACCCATGTGGTAGTTAAGATGGAGAGAGTGAGAGACACTGAATACACACACAAACAAGAAAACCATCAGCCATGGCTGGTGTTTTGTGACAACTTCAACCACAGTGATGACTAGAAGTTTATTAGAATTTCTATGTCTCTGAGGTGACACCAAAGCCAAGATTGGAATGACAAGGAGAAGTCAGGCAGGAAAAGGGCTGGAGAGAGTCATAATTTAGGCAAAGGAAACAGCCAGTGCAAAGGCCCTGGGTGAGAACACACTTGGCTTTTTTAAAAAATATACCTTATTGATGTTTTTACAGAGAGGAAGGGAGAGGGATAGAGAGTTAGAAACATCGATGAGAGAGAAACATCAATCAGCCGCCTCCTGCACACCCCCTACTGGGGATGTGCCCACAACCAAGGTAAATGCCCTTGACCGGAATCGAACCTGGGACCTTTCAGTCTGCAGCCCGACGCTCTATCCACTGAACCAAACAGGTTAGGACTGACTCTGGCTCTTGTTTGCCTGTAGTGGGAGCTGTGGTTGGCAGAAGGATGGCCTCCAAAGTTCTGGGTGCTGTCCTCAGAAATGTGAATAAGTTATCTTACAAGCGAAAGCAATGCACATGTGAGTAAGGTGAAGGACCTCGAGGCGAGGAAATCAGCTCGAGTTATGCAAATAGCCCCGAATCCAACCATGCTTTCAGCCTTACAAAGCGCACAGCCTCTCCCAGCGGTGGTTAGAGAAACAGATGTGACGACTATCTCTTCTGATCCAAGACAAACACTTTAGAAGGTCCGAGTGCTTTGAGAAGGAACAAGGAACACAACAAACCGCATGCTCACTGCTTGCTTGGCAAGGAGTTCAAGGCCGTGCTGGACTGAGCAGCAGCGAAGGCCATTACCCTGCCCGAGCCAGTCCCCCTCGGAAGGCCGTGCCCTCCGCTCAGGCCAGATGGAACCACACTGCGTGCTTTCTCGTCCTGGCTCTCCCCGCTCGCGTGCTGGCCCCCAGCCCAGAATGCGGGGCCTGCATTCTCTGCTGGGCAAAAAGGCTCACGTCCAGATCACGGTCACCTCCGTGGGGCGTGCTCCTGAGCTCCTGCCTGACTTCAGCTGGATTCTAGGGTCGTTTCATGCTCCACAGGCTCCCGTCTTGCCGACAGGTGGCCTTTCTTGCCCTAGTTAATCCCTCATCACCCTCTCTGTTCCCCAGGACTCTACTACGTGAAGCAGGAAGTGATGTCACATTCTAGCAGGCTCCCAGAGAAGGAGGCTGCAGGGCAGAAGCAGAGTTTAAGAGAAGAAAGGCAAATCTCCACCCAACCACCCTCTAAGTGCTGACCCCAGGCAAATTCTTACTCACTCAGGACCACTTCCCCAGGAAGCGGCTCGCCGAGAAACCGCTCGCTTCCTCGGATTTCGGGGAGGTATGTGTTCAGACAGAGGCACTCCATAACTGTCACTTACATGAATGCGTGGCACCTGCTCCGTCGTGAAACTTTTTTGAAACCTTCTATGAAATCACATCAAAAAGGATTTACCGTGACCCTAGGTTTTAGATAGTTTCAGGAAATTGTTTTAAAACCACAAAAATTAAACCCCAGGTCCTCTAGGACAGTGAGACTCCTTTGGCACTCGGCCACGCCAAGAGACGCGTGTTAACCTGAGTCCAGCTAAAACCTGCCAGCAGGCCGGGAACAGAGGCTGCGGCACTGAGCTGACTGTTTCTGATGCAGCCCTTTGAGAATGAGGACACAGGAAATGTCCTCGCCGCAAGTCTCCGTCCCAGGTTTGGGCTAATAGAGTGTCTCATGCGAAAGCTATCTGGCTTTGGGGAATGCCACGCCATACATTCCTCCTCTGACCCCGTGGATTCTTTGAGTGGACGTGCTGAGAGCAGGGGCTGACGTGCATTAATGTGCATGCTTCTCAAGGGCTATGGCCCCTGATGTAGAATTCCAGAAGCATGGAGAGCAGGGGCACATCGCTAGGTGGACGGTTGACGCCTTGCCTTTTGGGGAAGGTGTAAGGATAGTAAACATTACATCATCTCCCTTTAATAATTATGAGAATTTAATCCATGTTATAAGCAAAGTCAATCTGCAGAAATACTGGACAAATCAAGGAAGTCATGCGGATGAAGTCCGGGGAATAAATGTCATTTTGGCACAGCAGCATAAAGCTGATGCATAGTCTACTGAGATCCTCCCCCAGGGCCTGCCTAACACCCCATCTTTAAAACCTTTAGGAGGAAGAACCCAGCACGCTCCCGATCCCGGCGCACTGGTGCCTTTCCCCTCCCCCTCCTCTCCCGCCCAGGCCCCTTACCTTTGCCTTTCTCTCTCCTAAGCTCCGGGTTCCTTCTTCTGCTTCTGTAATTTATTGCCTGCGCCTGCTCAGCCCAGCTCAGCTGGCTCCCTTCTTCTACCCCTGTAACTTTCTAAATAAACTTTCTCTTAGAATTTGGAGGGGAAAAAAAAGAAGTCCTGCAAATTTCTACTGGTGGAAGATACTGAAGAAGTAAGTGTAAAAAACCAAAAACCTTCAGCGAGTTTTCTTCCTCAGAAATGCTATGAAGGCCATAATTCTAATACTATACTGTCTAAAAGCCAGTTTCTAAATATAATATTTTCAGTTTCAGGCACACCGCCTCATATACCATATTACTTCTAAAACATGTAAGACAGTGACTGCTCTCCATCATACTTTTTTTCACTGTATGTAAAGATGTTTTTGCCCCCAAATCCTTAATACCATCTCCCAATGGTCATGTTGTATTATACTCAAGTTCCACAGATGAACACAAATTTTTTTTTGAGGACATGGAAAGAAGTCTAAGATTTATTATGCTTCAAAAGCAGTCTACACATAAAGAATCATATAATCTCATGTTTTACACATCCACTTATGTGTTTACATATGACTAGAAGCACATCAGGAAGAATACACACCAAATTGAACACAAATTTGATTTGACACAACCTGAAACTTTTAAAACCTGATTTTCTTAGACTGAAAAATGTAAACAGACCCCAAAACAATAGGGGCCTATGGCCCCGGGGCAAGTGTTTGATTTAGAGAAAAAAATCCCCACAAAACTACTTTCTGAACAAGTAGGCAAAACAATGCTAATAGATGACCCTTGTGACCAATTTAAAATCCATGATGTCTACCAATAAAACTCAGGCTCAAAAATAATTTCCCATTTGTCAGATGAACCACCTACCAGGTAAACCGATTTATGAAAACGGAAATAAATGGGACTTTCTCTTCTCCACTCTTGAGAGCCTGACCTCCAGGTAGGTGTGGTCTGGGATCGGCAGTGGTGGCACCCTTGGGAGCCTGTTAGGAATGTGGACTCTTGACCCCAAAGACCTACCGTAGCACAACTCGCACTGCAGTGAGATTCCCACGGACCAGCAACACTCTCTCGCACGCCACTGTCCGGGAGACGTGTCTGCGAGGACGGAAATGTTCTCCGTCGGAGGTAATACGGTAGCCACTAGCGCACATGGGTGTTGAGCACCTGAAATGTAACTATGCAATTGAGGAACTGAATGTTTAATAGTTTTCATTTTGATTCATTTTCATTTAAAAAGACACATGGTGAGCGGCTACCACCTTAAACAGTGTATCTCTCTAGTGTATCTGTGTGCACCTGCAAGCAAAGGGTCAAGAAGTACCTGACCGGTGTGGCTCAGTGGATAGAGCGTCGGCCTGCAGACTGAAGGGTCCCAGGTTCGATTCCGGTCGGGGGCATGTACCTTGGTGCAGGCACATCCCCAGTGGGGGGTGTGCAGGAGGCAGCTGATCGATGTTTCTCTCTCATCACTGTTTCTCTATCTCTCCCTTCCTCTCTGTAAAAAATCAATAAAATATTTTTTTTTAAAAAAGGGTCAAGAAGTAACCACTCCAGCCACATCTACTAATCCAGCAACACCCCCCCCCGCGCCCCCCCTTACCCCCCACCCCCCCCCTCGTCCTTCTAACATGCAGAACGACTTGAAGGAGGGTCAGTCCTCTTCAGCTGCTTCTACCAGAACATCAGGATGGAGCTTGGGTCTTCAAAATGACGCTGCTGACCATTCTGCTTTCTTTTTTGTTTTTGTTTTGTTTTTTTAGAGAGAGAGAGTGGAAGGGAGGGGGAAGGACAGAAACATTGATGTGAGAGAGAGACATCGATTGGCTGCCTCCCACACCTGCCCCAACTGGGGCCGGGGATGGAGCCTGCAACCAAGGTACATGCCTGTGATCGGAATCGAACCTGGGATCCTTTAGTCCGCAGGCCAATGCTCTACCCACTGAGCTAAACCAACTAACACTCTGCTTCCTTTTTTGATCTGGTTTCCAAAACTCACCCCTCAGCCATTCCTAACTTTAGAGCTTTCACACTGACTCCTTAGGAACCTCGCTACTGGACAAAAAGCATTCCAGGCTCCAGGGCGCCTCAGGCCTGAGGATCCCGGAAAGTGTAGCAAACCAGCAGGCTGCTGAGGGGTGGGCGAGGGCCCAGAGCTTGCCACACTTTTTCAAAAGGGTCCATGACTTGCCCTAGCTGGTTTGGCTCAGTGATTGAAGGGTTGTAGGTTCGATTCCAGGCAAGGGCACATACCTCGGTTGCAGGCCCTGGCCCTCGTCAGGGCGCATGTGGGAGGCAACCAATCGATGCATCTCCTCTCACGCCGATGTTTCTCGCTCTGGTTCTGTCTCTCCTCCTCCCTTCCACTCTCTCTAAAAATCAATGGAAAAATAATTTCAGACGATTGACAGACAAACAAAAAAGGGCCCATAGCTCACACATTGGCCAAGGACCCGAGAGGAGGGAAGAACTTTGGAGTTTGACAATCCTAACGGAGGAGCTCGCAACCCTAGTCTGATAACCCTCGTATACCCCTCATAAAGGTAGCTGAGAGAAGCAGATGAAATAACTATGTAAACTGTAGGAGGTTGTAAAATTTATTATTATAAAGAACTAAGGTGCCTAGGCTGGGTAGCTCAGTTGGTTGGAGCATTGTCCTGATATGCCAAGGCTGCAGGTTCAATCTCCCATCAGGACACATATAAGAACCAACCAGTGAGCGCATAAACAAGTGGAACAACAAATCTCTCTCTCAAATCAATCAATCAATAAATAATTTTTAAAAGTCTGTGCATATAAGAGCAAAATATTCAGACAGTCCTTGGCAAGTGAGATTAAAATTTCTGCTTTATGGGTCCCATACAAGAAATGAGTAAGAACATGATCAGTAAAAGGTTCAAATCAGAAGATGTGGAACTATCCCTTTTCCAGGAAGAGCTCAGGGTATGGCCTAAGAGGGTCAGAAGATCATGCAAGGAGACTGATCACCTCTCACACAGGAAGTCTCCAGCTGACTTGGGCCGAATCGAAACTAAGATGGTGCATCCCAAAGTTCCCTATGTCCTTCCGCTATCTGTGTAGTCAGAAGCAAGAACAACACACAGTTCACAGGGCGATCTGCAGATGGCTGCTTGGGGGTGCCCGGGAGAGGCCGAGCTGGGAACCTGGGGCAGGCTGCAGCTAATACCAAGCCTGGGGCCTCTTATTAAGAGGTATTATAGGGCATGCTGAGGTCAACTGCTGCTTGTTTGAAAGATTTTAGAAAAGACTGAAGCCTAAGCCAGGACAGGCTAGTCATATAGAAAGACCACTGCAAACAGCTTGGCTGGGGCTGCAAATCGGGTGCGGTGAGATCTCGGGGTATCACCAGGGTCAGGTGAACAGTGTGAGTCAGGTTGATGGAAACTCGGACATGGTGCCTGCTGGTTGGCTCTGTGGCGGAGGAGGTCTCAGCGTGGGAACAAGGACCTTTGCCAGCACTTTTGTCTGGGAGAAAGCTGCCTCCCAGTTCTTGCCTTGATGCCAGACAATTTAGTTCCTCTTGTATGTCCCCGGATCCTTTCAAGCTACCGTCCCAGCACTGGAACTCAGAGGGAGTGAGTCTGAGTAATTCTGTGTGCTAGCCCTTTAAGAGGAACACCTGGGACTCCAGAAGCCCACATGTCACTCAACCACAACCCCCATTGGTGTTTGCAGCCTGAAGGTATGGGGACTTCTCTTCCTGCCACAGGAACCCTGGACAGAGGTGTGGGGCTGGAGCCCTTGTTCCTCACATAGACCTCCGCAGCCAAGATTAAAACGAAGCCGCATGTGGGTATGGGACCAGCCCGTTCCTTGCCTCCGCCCTTCCTACGAGTCTCAGTTTGGCTGCTTCTTTAATCCTCTAGTTGTAGGACGTCCACTCAGCGAGAGTTCAGGCAGGTCTGAGCGATGGTTGTTTGCGGTTTAGATGATATTTTGATGTGGTTGTGGCTCATTCACCTACGCCGCCATCTTGACCAGAAGACAGAAGTGGTACAGTTTTTCTCTTTCCTTTTTTAAACACATCGGTGGTGACAAAACAGGTTGAGAGGGCCTCACAGCTGAGGCGAGAACGTCTTTCTTGCTAACCAGTTGAGCTAAACGGACTCCAGGGACTACCAAGGGGTCGGCAGGCACCCTGAGCGAGGGCAGGGTCAGAAAGACTTGCACAGGGTCACTTACCCCGTCCGCTGACCGAGAGACACAGTCCACCAGGCTGCGAGGCTCACGTAGAGGAGACCCACGCGTGCGTGGCTCACCTGAGGATTAAAGGTTATTGTCTGGACTTGAGTTCTCGTAAACACGTGAAATGAAAGCTCCAGATGTGTCCTCCACAGAAAGAAAGCAGGAGCCAGTTATCTAAGAGCCCTGTGGTCAAGCAGACAATGTCGCACCATTCATTTTCTTCACCTTAAGAGAGAAAGAGCTGTCTTCAGGAAGAGTGAGAAGAGGTGGCCGAGACATTTTATTTTATTCTGAAGCCTATCTGGGGGAGTCTCGAAAGATTGCTATAAGAGAGAAGCCGGCAGCCCAGGGCTCTGCTGGGGACAGTTCGTGAGGAAGGCCATCGCGGGGCAGAGCTCACTCCTCACGCAACTCTCCACCTAGAAGCAAAGGAACACGGGCAGCTCGCGAACGCGAACGCGCAGAGCACTGCCTCTGGGGTTCCAGCCCGTGAAGAGCCCGTTTCCCCCTCCCCCAGCTCCTGCTCATCCTTCCAGAATCTAAGTGCCACAGAAGGTGGTGCGCGCCAGGTGCCAGGCCCTGGAACACGAAGGCAAGTACAACAAGGTCCCTGCTCTCAGGCTAGTCTGGCGAATACGGCACCACACAAAGGCACCCTCTCCCAGCCCAGGCTTTTGCACCAGGAATTGCGTCTTCTCGGCATATTGTGGATATGAAAACTATTTATAAGTTAGTCTCGCCCTGACCGGTTTGGCTCAGTGAATAGAGCGCCCGCCTGCGGACTGAAGGGTCCCAGGTTCGATTCCAGTCAAGGGCATGTACCTTGGTTGCGGGCACATCCCCATTGTGGGGTATGCAGGAGGCAGCTGATCGATGTTTCTCTCTCATCGATGTTTCTAACTCTCTATCCCTCTCCCTTCTTCTCTGTAAAAAATCAATAAAATATATTAAAAAAATAAAATATAAGTTAGTCTCCCCCACACTCTACTTCTCAGTGAGCTCCAAGGGGGCAGAGAATACCTTAGCCATTGTGGTTCCCCTAGCACCTAGCACAATGCTTCAACAAGTGCAATAAACGTGGTGGTGGTAGGTAACACTCCTAACTTTCCAGATAGAGGTTATGAAACGGCCCAGGGCTACTGTTCAGCCGGCTTTGTAAAGCCTCTCCCACAGAAGGCTCTAGTGACTGCCTGTGGTCCACACCGCCAGACCTTGATTCCATCCCCGAGGCCCATCCTTCTCCCCCAAACAGTTTCTCGTTTAAGAAGACCTCACCCTCCAAAAGGACTTCAGTCCCTTCCGATTTCTAATAACGTGGGCAGAACCCAGACACAGTGGGCTGCCTGGTGAAGCAGACTTTACCGACCCTGGCGGCTGACAATGGGGGGTGGGGTAATGGGACGGGGGTCTTGTCATGGCTCCGATTTTCCCCTTGCCACGGAAACAAAACCCCAACTCTGTGAGCCTTGTAGGCCTAGGGCAGTGGTTCTCAACCTTCTGGCCCTTTAAATACAGTTCCTCACGTTGTGACCCAACCATAACATTACTTCATCACTGTCATGTTGCTACTGTGAGGAATCGTAATGTAAATATCTGATATGCAGGATGGTCTTAGGCGACCCCTGTGAAAGGGTCGTTCGACCGCCAAAGGGGTCGCGACCCACAGGTTGAGAACCGCTGGCCTGGTGTGATCCAGTTCCAGCCCCCAGTCCAGACTCACCTGGGGACTCTCGGTCCCTGCCTTCTGTCCGCTGCTTCCCACTCCGGGCCTCTGAAGGTGCTGTGCCCGCTCCACCTGGCTTCCCAGGGTGCCACCCCTTTCCTTACAGCTTTCCTCACAATTTATACTGGTTTCCAAAAATGTTTTTATTGGTTTTAGAGATCGAGGGAGAGAAACATTGGTGATTGGCTGCCTCTTCAAGCCCCCCTTCCCCACGGGGAATGGAGCCCACCACCTGGATGTGCCCCAACAGGAACTGAACAGGTGACCTCTTGGTGGAGGCATGGACGCTCAACCACTGAGCCACACCGGCTGGGCTGTGCTAAGATTTTTGCACTTACTTTCTCTCTCAAACCACGAGCTTGAGAGCTGGGCCTTTGCCGGAAGCCAGTATCTCTGCACCTACTATCTAATAAATATTCGACAAATTAATAAAAATCGGGCAGTCCTTTGTTTCTACCCAGCTCCCCCAGGGACCACGTATCCTGACGGCTCCCACACCTAGTCAGTCACTCATCTCCTTATCCCCACGCCCCGTTTTCACAACTCTCCATCACTTCATGAACCCCACCAACCCGTCTGTTTCCTCCCAGCATTCCTCTCACCCCCGCACAGTTCCATAAACCCCTTTCACCTAAGCCTCCCCTTAAGCCCATCCCTCTCGCCCCAGGACCATCTCCGAAACCCTCCCCCTGCTTGGCCCATAAGCTTTTCAATCTGTTGCATTTAAACCGCATAAACCCCCTTTTTCGTCTTCCTCAAGGCCCGCCCCCCACCTGCCCTCCCAGCTTGTACATGCACCCCATGCTGTCCTCCAGACACCCTGGCCGCGGGGCCGC
>PVJC01000176.1:117285-153434 GCA_004026665.1 Murina feae
TCCCAGCGGGGCCGGCGGGGCCCTGGCAGCGGGCCAGGAGGGCGCGAGGAGGAGGAGGAGGAGGAGGAGGAGGAGGAGGAGGAGGAGGAGAAGAAGAGCCTGGAGCACTCGCGCGGGCCTGCAGCCAAGAGCCGCTGCACGTGAGCCGCGCCCGCCCTCCCGCGCCCCCAGCCACCGCCCACGGGCACCCCTACAGCCAGCGCCCGGCTGCGGGGAGAGCGCGCCCTGCCCCCGGCCTCCCCATCCTCCTATAGCCCCGGAGGGTTTCAGGGGCCCTTACCCCACGTCTCCGCCTCTTGCCCCTCCTCTTCAGAGACCTTACTCCTTCTCAGCGGTCTTCATATCCGAACCCCTTACTCCTCAGGGTCCCACACATCTCAGAGCAAGCAGCCCACTGTCCCCCCAGCCACCCCTTCCTGCTCAGAATGTCCCTGTAGAAGCGAGTTCTGTTCACCTTTCAAGGTCTGCCTTGAGCGTGACCACTCTCTTTATTCATCCTCTTGCTCTGCGGCATTCCAGGTCTGGAAAACGCTACCACATGGTTAATGAATGGATGGATACTTGCAGGAGACCTACCCTGGGTGCACCCCAAGATGGCAGCTCCTCATGCGAGAGAAGAGGAACAGACTGGACAAGAATTACTAATCCAACTTCCTGGACTGCCTGAGCCCGCTCGCCCTGAGGGCAGACTCCAGGTGCGGGCTCAGCCTGGCTGCCAACCCTTTGGGGCAGGGTTCCCATTGCTGCTGGAGAGGAGGTGCAGTAACCATCTGGCATGATTGCATTGGGGACCCCCCCCCCACAAAGAGACAGCCGGGAATGGAAATGAGTGATGTAGGCCAGTGTAAGAACAACCTCAAAAGCTTCCTGAGAGGCGACCCTTGGTGCCCCAATAACAGGAAGTACTAGGCCGTGGGCGCCATGGAGAGTGAATGCCCTGCATAGGAAGGTCAGCTGCTAGCACAGTTCTTGCACAGGCAGCCTAAAAACAGTGGGCAACTGTGGTGTCCTGTAGAGAATGAGGTGTGTGTGTGTGTGTGTGTGGGGGGGGGGTGTTTGAAAGCTTCAAAGACCAGCAAAGACAAAAACTTGAAGTCACCCGGTAGAGAACAGACACCTACAGGAGAGGGGAAAACTGGTGGACGAAATCCCAAAGGAGACTCAGGACTGAGTTAGAACCTGGAGGATGCTCAGCCGGTGAGCTGTCGTTGGGAAGTCCTAGGCCCCCGAAATGACACGTCTACCCAACAAGCCCAGAGCTCCGTGGAGGCAAAAGACGGCATCTTTCATGGGCAGGTGCCCAGGCGCCTGGTGGAAGCTGCCGGCCTGGGCCATCACCTCTGGAGTTGCAGGCCCCAGGCCCCAGGAGCCATGCTGCCCACTTGGGACCCTGGAGAAGGACCCAGCACCCAGTTCATT
The DNA here is from genome assembly GCA_004026665.1 of Murina feae. Classification (NCBI taxonomy): domain Eukaryota; kingdom Metazoa; phylum Chordata; class Mammalia; order Chiroptera; family Vespertilionidae; genus Murina; species Murina feae. Next base: position 118,705 of record PVJC01000176.1, read on the forward strand.
CTTGCCTCCTCCACAAAGCTACCTGAGGGCTGGGAGTTTGCCCAAAGGGAAGCCCAGCCCCGTTTACTGTGGAAGGGCCTAGATGTGTTTGATGCTTTGGCAATGCGTACATTAGGAGCTTCAGAACGGGGCCTCTGATGGGAGGCGTGCTTTCCGATCCGCTGTTATTCTGTGCGTGAACCTGAAGTGGGGACATAACGCTATCTCCTCCTTAGGCGGAAGCAGAGCATCCAGATCCTGATCTACACTAAGAACCTCTGAGGTGGGAAAATCAAGGCTGAGCTTGTAACCAATTCCACACTTGGTGGGAGTCAGAAGCTCCTTCCCCAGGCCTCTCTAGTCCCTGCATGCATCTCTGTGTCCTTTCAAAGCTGTGGAACCATGGGCCGGATCTCAACCCCTCAAAGCCACTGTCCTCACCAAAAACAAGTGCAACACCTGCCGGTGATGGTTAAACAATGCACCTCGAGTGCTTCTCAGTGTGCCAGACATCAGGGGAGCTTGAGAAATGGCCACACGCAAACCCTGCACCCTGCTCCATGGAGCCCACCACCCGGCGCTGTGGGTGTGTAGTGTGCAATGGGATGGACACACATGACTGTTAGCCTGGACTGGGACAAAAGGGCAGGCGGGAAAGAGGGAGGACTCGCGTGGTCCATGAACGACTCAGCTCCTGAGGATGAAGAGGGGCAGCTGGCAAGACGGAGGCAGGGGAACAAGTGGAGAAGACAGAAAAGATCTAAGTTTCCAAGAGAGATGGAGTAACAGCCAGCCAGAGACCGAAGGGGGAGGAGAACAGGGCTGCGGAGATGCCATGTGCCAAGATGCCTGCCAGGCTACCCCTGCGATGGACAATTCTGGGGCACAGTGACAGACTGAGCTGATGACAGAAAGTGCTTAGAGACCTCAGAGGAAAAATAAAAGTTTACTCCTGAACACGTCCGCCTGGTGGATCCCCTCATTTAATGGGGACAGGCAAGCCCGGAGGCTTCACGGAGCCACAGACGCTGTGCCCCTGGAGAATCAGCCTCAGGCAGATGGTGCCTCCATGATCCATCCTGGTGACTTTGGGCCTCCTGGCCTGAGAGTCCTCATCTCTCTGACCTTCAGCACACACCACCACGGACAAGGAAGCAGTCCACAGGGTTTACCAGGGATGTGCAGTGAACCAGGAACATGTCTGTTAAAAGCCCCACAACCTGAGATGATTGAAGAGCCAGTTCCGGTACCTCATCTGACACTCTCCCGGGCGCCTGGAGATGACCACGTACCCCCGGGCCCTGGAGCAGGCAGAGTTGTGTGTGTCTGCGGAGGTCTGGCATCCAGACTGAGGGTCTGCCTTTAATGCTGTCCTTCAAACTGGGCTGAACCGGGCACATCCGCAAGTGGTCAGGGGTGCGAGCTGGCACTCGCTGCCTCGCGCTGGAGGCCAAGGTTGGCTAAAGGGTGGAATCCATCAGGGGGTGGCCATTCTCAGGAAGCATGATGCGAGTGCTGGCGCCCATTCGGGTGGAGGATGTGTAGTGGGCAGACTCGTGGGTGGACCGGCGGAGGCACTGACAGCAGAGGAGGCGGCGGAAGGTGCGGCGCATCTCAGCGTCGCGGCAGGAGTACACCACGGCGTTGACCAGGGAGTTGGCCTCGGCCAAGAGCAGGAAATACTTCTCCACAGCTAGGACGTTGCAAGACTTGCAGCCCAGGCCGTCGAGGAGCAGCACCACCTGGCCCGGCGTCCAACAAACCACGAACGCCCCTGCGGGATGGAGCCCAAGGTGACCCACAGCCCCAAGCTCAGGGCTGGAGGGGTGTCCAGAGCTTGGACAACAGCTGTGGTTTGCAGGGCAAGGCAGCTGGCTTGTCGTGCTGGCCTGGCAGAGTGACGGGGCGGAACTGCTACGAAGGGTCTCTTTTCTCTGACTTATCTGCCAGAAGGGACGCCTTTCTTAATTGGTGCACTGTGGCCAGAACCCTGGGCATTTCTACATGGGGATCTGTTCTGTGGGGAAAAGAGATCACTGTGGGACAGGCCAGTTACTCCATGGGGGGAAGGAGATCATTGGAAGAGTCACTCCTTGTTCTTGTGTTTGTGTGTGTGTGTGTGTGTGTGTGTGTGTGTGTGGTGGGGGGGGGGGGGGGGGCATATCCTAATGGGAAGGCCTCTTACTGCCTCCCTCACCCAGACCATCCTACAATGCAACAGCCAGGGACCACGTCACTCCCTGAAGGAATTCAGAACAAAATCTGACTCCTATCTCTGCCCTCTGAGGCTGTGCTGACCTTCTCTCCTCCCTGGAATGGCTGCCTGGTCCTGCCTGGGGCTGTCTGTCCTTCTGCCAGGAACTCTTTCCCCTTCTCTAGCCATTAAGATCTCTGCTCAGATACCACCTCCTCGAGAGCCTTCCCCACCCAAACCATCTCCTCCCATCACACTCCTCCTCAGATCCTGGAGGAGTTGGGGGAAAGTGGGGTCCCACTCACCCAGGATGATGACCACAGTCTTGACCAGGCTGAGCGTGGTCTCGCGGTAACGGGGGTGGCAGCTGACATGCTCCGCCATGCGCTGCACCCGCCGACGCACGTAGAAGAATATGCGGGTGTAGACAGCCACCATGAGCAGGAAGACGAGCAGGCTGGACAGGGCCCAGACCGCCAGGTAGGAGCGGCTGAGCAGGGGGGCCATGCGTGAGCAGCTGTCCAGGGCACAGAGGCAGTGCCAGGAGTGGGCGGGCAGCAGCCCCAGGCCCAGCGCAGCCACCCACACTCCCACAATGAGCATGACGACGCGGCCGCGCGGCAGGCGGCTGTGCAGCTGCACGGCCATCACGCTGCGGTGCCGCTCCACGGCGATGGCCAGCAGCGTGGCCACCGAGGCCGTCAGGCTTGTGTCCAGCAGACCCTGCCGCACGAACCAGCCCCGGAGCGAGAGCCGGGCTGTGCGCGGGCCAGTGTGAAACATGAGGAAGAGGTAGGCCACACCGGCAAAGAGGTCGGCGGCGGCCAGGTTGCCAAGCAGGTAGTAAATGGGCTGGTGGAAGCGACGGTTCGAGGCGATGGCTGCGATGATCAGCAGGTTGGTCAGCAGCACCAGCACACTGACCGTCAGGCCCAGTGCCACCACCACCACATCCTTAGGCCGCCAGTGGGAGCTCAGCTCCTTGCCACTGTTGTTGTAGAAGAAGCCGATGGTCTCGTTGTAGTAGCACTGGCCCATGGTGACCGTCTGGGGGCAGAGGAAAAGGTCAATGCGGGCGGCACGTGTGGGAAGGACACGGAAAGGAGCAGCACACAGAGGGTAGGATCAGGACAAGAGGCCAAAGCTCTCAAACTCAGAGGCCTCAGGGCACAGTGGTGTTTGGGGGCCCAGAGTGACCTAGACAAGCAAGCTCCATAGGTTGTGGGGTGCTGGTGGGACAGTTGTTGCTTATTCTATATAATAAAAGGCTAATATGCAAATTGACCGAAGAGCAGAACAACCAGTCGCTATGACATACACTGACCACCAGGGGGCAGACGCTCAGTAAAGGAGCTGCCCCCTGGTGGTCAGTGCGCTCCTTCGAGGGCTCCCAGACCTCAAGAAGGCACAGGCTGGGCTGAGGGACCCACCCCCCAAGTGCACGAATTTTGTGCACCAGTTTTCTAGTTTACAAATAAGACTCTCACAGCCTTAGCTGTCTTAGCTCACTGGATAGACCCTCTGCCTGTTTACTGATGGGTCCTGGGTTTGATTCTGGTCAAGGGTCCGTACCTAGGGTGCAGGCTCCATCCCTAGTCAGAGTGTGAGCCAGAGGCAACCAACTGATGTGTCTCTCTCACATCAGTGTTTCTCTGTCTCTGTCTCTCCCCCTCCCTTACACTCTTGAAAAATATCCTCTGGTGAGAGTTAACAAAGAAAAAGAAAGAAAGAAAGAAAAAGACTCTTACAAAAGTTACCTCCCAAATCAAACAACTTGGCTGGGTTTATTTGTGTGTTTTTCCCCTGGAGTTGGTTTTGCTTTGTAACCTACAGGAACAAAACAAAATCCATCTGCCTAGTTCCACCAATCTGGGTCCAATCTGTTCTGCTTGGGGAGGGTTGGGTTAGGGCAGGACAAAGGGGTGTGAGTTGGGGAGGGAGGGTAAGTGCAGTGTGGGGGTCACTTCGGAGAGCAGAGCCCAGGGGGCATGTGCGCGCGGTGGGCCTCTGCTGGGGCCCTGCAGGCGGTGGTGCCGGGGCCTGGAAGTGGCGGGAGGCCCGGGAGGACAGCCCAGGAGCTGGGCGTCGGGCTGTGGGCGAGACCACCACCGGAGCGGGCAGGGATCAGGCCGCTCCGGGAGGGCGCGGGGCTCCGGTGGCCTCCGCGAGGGCGCAGCTGGCGGGGCTTTCCGAGCGCCCGGGCTTAGGAGGAGGGCGAAGGGAGAAGGGGCGGCACCTGGGCCCGCGGGCAGGCGCCACACCCTCCCGGGGGCCCGCGCCCACCCGCCCCGTCCGCGCCGGCCTCACCTGGGCGGTCTTCACGCCGCAGACCGGGCGGCCTCGCAGGGGAGGGGGCCGGACCCGGGACCCATGGCCCAGCGAGCGCGCAGGGAGCGCAGCGTGTGAGTGCGCCCGGCGCCGCGGCACCCAGCGCGGGAGGCGGCCCCGCCCTCGGGTCCTGTCCCAGCCGGTCCCGGCCCAGCCCGGCGCCCCGCCCCGCCCCCGGGGGGCGCCCCGCCTGCGCAGCCCGGCGCGCACAGGGTCGCCCGGAACCGCAGTCCCCCCGTTTCCTCCCGCCCCGCGGCCCCTCTCCACTTCCGGCGCGGGACCCCCGCCCGTCCCCGCGCACCTCGCGCGCCCGCAGTTTCGGGCCCCGGGGGCGGCTGAGTCACTCGCGGCTGGAGAATTCCCGCCGCGACCTCGCGCCGCCCGGGCTCAGCTCCGGGGGCGAAGTGGGGGGGTCCCAGGGTCCGCACCCCCGTCCCGGCCCAACCCCGCTCCCGCGCGTCCAATCCGCCGCCGAGCTCCAGGCCCCGCCCTGATCCGACCGGGCCCACCGCCCGGACCCCCGCCCCACCGCGGCTCCCGGCGGGCGATGCCCAGCGCCGCCGCCCCCCGCACTCTGCGCGCCTCCTCGCGGGCCGTCCCGGGGCCGCCGCGCTCGTTTCTGGAAATCGCGCCCCCGCGCCTCCGCGCTCCGGCGGCGCGGCCCCCGCCCAGAGCACACAGCCCCATTGTCCGGGTTATCTGCGCTTGGTTCTGTTTGATTATGCAGGACGGCCGGAGCTCCGCAGGGCCGGGCGCATGACTCAGCCCGGTGCCCCGTCCCGCCTGAGCGCCTATAGGTGCGCAAAGAAAGGAGGCCTTGGTTTCCCTGACGGTAAAATGGGGCCACAGCCTGCTGCCCTCACCTGGCGAAGAAAGACACTGACGGGCATAAGGACACAGTTTATTCAGGGGCGCCGTCGGACCCCAGGCCCCTCGGACCTGGATGTATCTGGCTGCCACTCCCCTACTCCAGAAGCAGGTCCCTTGGGGTCAGCTGAGGAGGTGGCTGAGGTGGGGAAGTGGCCACAACCAAAGGCGTCGAAGGTACCCCTGTCCAAGGGGTCAGAGACTAGGGTGGACCCCGAGGATCCTGTGACCTGTATTGAACCTGAGTATTGACCCTGAGTGACCTCTGAACCTGAGTAGCCCTGATGCTTGGCAGTAGCCGTGTCTCGTGGGGGGGGGGGGATCCTGGTACATTGTCCCAAAAAGGGTTCTAGTGCTCCCCCAGGCCGTGTAGTTTTTCCTGATAGGAGCCGAGCCCTCCAGATCCTCCGAAATTGAACTCCCGGGGAGAAGTGAGTATGTCCTCAATCCTGGGCCTCTTGGTCAGAGTGCTTGGCTGGTCAGAGATGCTCCTCGACTTCCTCATCCTCAGGCGGAGGGTCCGGGCAGCAGGTGGCCGTGGGCACCTCCTCTCTGTGCAGCTTGGAGAGCAGCCGGGCTGTCTCCTGGGTGATCTCAAAGTGCTTGGGCAGCGGGGTGCGGCGCAGTGGATTGCACTCAGGGGAGGCCGCAGCAGGGCTCGGTCCCCTCCCCCGCAAGCTCCCTTGAGGCCCTGATGTGACAGGAGTCTCCTCGCAAATTTTGGAAGCCACCAGGGCCAAGCTGGACAGTTGGTGGGTGACAGGCCGCACGCCCCCCCTGAGGTACTTCACTGGTTGGCGGCTGAAGTAGCCACGGGACTGTGTCCCCAGGAGTGAGTCCTCGGGGCCTTGGCTAGACACTGTGGAACGGGGTGGTCACTGCTGAGCATCACTAAGTCCCCTGGATATCCCTCCCGGGAGTCATCTCTCTGCCAAGCTACTCCGGGCAGGGTACCCCCAGAACTCCTGGTTTACTCCCAGCACACTCACCTTCCCCTCTCTCATCTTTGGTGTCTTGGGCCACTTCCTCTCTCTGGTCACTCTCTGGAGATAGAATCTGTAGGGAGAAACCCAAGACCGAGACCCCCACAATAAAATCCCGGTCCTCTGAGACTCTTGGAGAACCGAGAGTTTGTTCCTGGACATGCAAGTTCCTTTGTAGTTTTGGTGTCTGGGAAGCTGTGGTGCCTTTAACAGTGTCCTGCCTGTCCCGCTGTGCAGAGCAGTGTTATTGGTCTGCACTGTGGGCTCTGATGCTGGACCGCCCTTGTTCAGCAGAGGCCAGTCAGGCTGTGACTTAGCCATCTCCACACTAGGATGAGGTGACGCTCCTTCCTGCGCTGTTCTCTGCAGCCTTACGTCCCGGTGGCTGTCTAGTCTCACTCTTCTGCCTTTAGCTGAATGCTAATAGCAGCCGAGTTCTTTCTATGAGTCAGACACTGTCCTGTGCACTTTGAGTCATTCTAGCTCTCAGAGTCCCACCGCTCACAAGCAACCCTTTCGCAGCTGGGGACTGCAGTGGGGGAGGTCTGCATGCTCAGGAATGACAGGTGAGGCAGAGCCTGAGGGACCAGGGACCCTCCCTAGGAGTTGCATCTGCAAATGGTTTTCACTAACAGTATCTACCACTCAGGGCTGTGGTGAGAATGACAGGAAGCCTTTAAAGTGCTCATGTACAGTAGGTGACCTCTTAGGCCTCGCCTTCCCTTCATTCATGACACCGTGGAGCTGTACCTTGAACACACCAGGCATGCTCCCACCTCAGGGCCTTTGCACTGGCCATTCCCTTTGCCTGGAACACACTCACCCTGACCTTCCCCGGCTTATTTCTCCTTCACATCCTTCTCCAGGAGACCTGCCCACACCATCTTATTTACTGCTACAAACTGTCCATCCCCCTCACCTCCTGTCCCTGATATCCCTTACCTTATGCTACTCTTTCTTTCCTCTATAGTACTTGTCACCATGTAACACTCTATATAACTAACTCTGTATCATATTTCTTGTTTACTGCTGGTTTCTTTCCCATGAGAATGCAGGCACCAGTAGATTAGGGTCTTTGAATATTCTGCTCACTGATGTATATGCAATGCCTAAAGCAGTGCTTGGCACATAGTAGGTGTTAAATAAGTATTCTGTTGAAGGAATGAATGATCATCCTCTGCAGGACTGTATCCTGTTGTCACTCCATTATTAACACTCCCTCCCCTTCCCAATTCCACTCCTCACTTTTCCTTCTAGAATGAGCACAGGGTACATAAGGAAGGAGTGAAGGGGAAATTTTTAAAGGGAAAGGAAGGGAGGAGAGAGAGAAAATGAGAAGATGAAACGGAGAAAGGACCCTCCCCATGTCTGTGGGCCCAGCTGGTTCCTACCTCAGAGGGCATGACCTCGGGATGCTTCTCCAGGGCACTGTGGGGCTCAGAGTCTGGGTCTGAATCTGAGGGTAAGGTTGGGGGCAAGGGATCTGGGGCAAGGTATGGGGGTGCTGGCTGGGGGTTGGTTGTGAGGAGCCCAGGGGCTGGGCTGGGGTCTTGAGGTGGGAGCTCAGTGGCCGGGGGGAGCTCGTCCATCCCAAAGATCTGCTCATAGTGCACTATGAGGAACTCGACAAGCTGGGCCTGGTGCCCGAAGTCCAGGAGGCAGGTCACAGAGCCAGTGGCAGCTGCCCCAGGATTGTCCGGTGGCCGAAGCAGTGTGGGTCCAAACACAATGCCCAAGTTGTTGGCAGACATCTTGTTTTCCTCAAACTGTGCAGCCACCCTGGGGTGAGGAGAAGGGGTGAAGGTCACTTATCGGGTGGGACCTGGAAGCCAGACTAGTGGTTACTTGCCCGAGTCATGGGGACCAGCAGCTCTATGCCCAGCCATGGGAAGTGGGAGTAGGCACCAAAAGTCAGACGTCACGTATTAAGGTTCAGAGCTCAGAAAACACATGCAAAGGTCAGAGGTCAGTGTCGGGGGTCAGTAGTCACATGTCCAGTAGTCACAGATCCACTTCCAGATCAGGGACAGTGCACACCTGAACAGATGAGCCACCAGATGCCGCAGGGTGTTGTAGTTAGAGTCAGGCAGCTGCACCAAGAGGGTCTTCAGTAAGCGAATAACCTCAGGACTGGGACTCGGGGTCTCAGAGTCGTGCCCGGGGTTTGCATGCAGGGTTTTAGCCAGAGAGATGAAGGCATCGTAGAAGTGGAAGGGGACCACGGGGTCAGTGAGCTGGGGGTGGAATGGCAGAGGAAACATGGGTGTGGGTAGGCTGCAGAGGGTCCTTAGCCTCAGCCTGCCCAGCTGGCTCTGTCCCCTGAGCACCCACCTCCTGGAGGAACCGCTTGAGCACAGTTGAGACATCATGAGGTGAGTTCCCAGACAGGTCCACCAACGCTCGGCCATTCTCGAAAGCCTGACACAGGCGTTCCACACGGACCCGGGACCCGCTGACCCGATAAATGCCCTGTAGGGTAGGGTGGGAAATAAATACTTGGGTAGTAATCCAGCCAGGGAGAAGGCTAGGCCATTGCTGGGGATGGTCAAGGGTTAAGGTAGCACCTGCACACTCAGAGCGCGCTGTTCTATCTCAGCCGTGCACCTTGTGACGACAAAGGGCACCTCTTCCGGGAAGTCCCTGGGCAGCTGCAGGAAGTTGACCCCGAAGAGGGGTGTCCGGGCTGGGAGCCGCCTGTGTCCACAGAGGATCAGCAGAGTCTCAAGGCAGCGCTTGTGGCAGGTCAGAAAGCACTGGGGGGTGGGGGAGGTGGGAGCAAATTCATTGGTAGCAAATAAAAATTAATTTAGAAAATGTTTTGCATAAATAAAGAACAGTTTCTTAAAAAAAAAGTTCAGGGAGGTCACTGGGGGTCAGCAGAGTGAAGGTTGTAAGGATCCTCGGGGAACGGGCAGCTCATGGGCAATCATTGGATCAGGGCTGGTCCCAGGGGCAGGGAGGTCCCAGGAGTATCAGGTCACGGAGGTGCCTGGGGCTAAGGGAGGTCAGTGGGGTCAGCAGAGAGCACTGAGTCACTGGCCCACTGAGTCACAGGCCACACCTCCTCACATTCGGTCCCGCTGACCATGAAGGCCTCACACTCTCGGCACTTGGCGGGGCCTCTCAGCCGCCGCAGCCGGTGAGTCTGGGCTGCGTTGGAGAGCGTCCACTTCCTGAAGGGGCTGCCGGACCCATTCTCAAGCCCATCTCCCAGGTCTGTGGGAAAACAGGGTTAGGGGGGCATGGTCCATCCCTGCCCCCGTCCTGCCCCACCTGCTTCCAGCCTTACCAGGGTCTCGCTCCTCAAAGTCATCTGAAGACTCAGTGCCTGTGGACGAGACCTTCACCAGCCGCCTTGTACCAGGGCCTGGAGTCAGAGGGTCCCAGAGGTTGGGGTCGTAGGGGTCATGGGCAAGTTCCAAGGCTAAGCAGACTTTCCTAGTTGTCAGGCCTTTCGGAACCACCCACAGATATCCTTGGGGAAGGGTTTGTGTGTGGGGGGTCAGATAGGTCAGAGGCTGAAGAAATAGGTCAGGAGTGTGGGCAGGTGAAAGGTCGAAAGGGAGGTTAGAGATGAAAGGTCAGAGCCTGGCCAGGGCTGGAGGAGGGTCAGTTAGAAGTGGGTCAGGGCTGGGCTGGGTCCTGGCCCCACCTGGGCTGGAAGTGGGAGAGTCCAGGGATCGAGACTCGCTGCCACCGCCCACGCTGTCCACATCGCTGCCTGGAGTGGGGCCCGGCGTCCCTAGAAGGGGAGAGGCCAGTGAGGACGACCCTCCCCGCCATCACTCCTCCCCACTCCTCACTGCACTCACCCTGCCAGCCGGCGCCTGTGTCCTCCCCAGGGCCTGGCTCAGCTGCACTCTCATCCAACCGAGGAGGTGGGGGGCCGGAGAGCTTTTTCTTTGTGTCCAGAGGGGAGCTGAGAGGACAGGTTTGAGGGCTCTGAGAACCAGGACAATGGCCAAGGTGCTAGCACCCAGGCCCCGCATCTTGGATCCAGCTCCAAGCACTGGAGTCTGTAAGCCCTGAGGGGTATGAGCGCGTGGCGGGCGCAGCATCTTAAAATCCCGATCCTCCCAGGCCTGGGACAACCCCCACTTCCCAGATGAGAGCCTTGGGTACTAAATCCAAGTACTGAGGCCTTGCGTTCTTGGGCCCCGAGTTCTCAGCCATGATGCCAACAGCCGGCAGCATGTCTGGGGCTCCTTCCTGACTCTGCTCTTAGGGCCCACCTGTGCGGGGTAGGAACAAATTCCTGGAAAGAGAAGGCAGGTGGTGGGGGTGGCGGGGCCTCTGGCCGCAGTGCCCGCACGAACTCCTGGTAGCGCTGGCCAGGCTCGAAGGGCGCGCAGCACTCGGCCAGGGCGGCAAAGGCGCGGGGGCCTCGCTCTGCTTGTGCCCCTCGAAGCCGGAACAGTCCCAGGGTCACCTGCCAGGTGGAGATCACGGAGACCACTCATGAGAGAGGGGGCGTGGAGTTAGACAGTGGGAGGCAGCCTAGGGATGAGGGTGTCCCCAGGGGGTGGCTGGTCAGGGTCCTCCTGGGGGCAGGACCCCGCAGGAGTGGGACCTGGGCAGAGGTCCATTCAGGGTCTGCGGCAGGGACTGGTACCCTGGAGGCAGTTTAGGGAGAGCAGGAGGGAGGGGTGCTCGGCTTGGGGTAGGGTCTCACCCGCCTCATCACTTCGTCCCCCTGCAGCACCAGCTTGCGTATGTGTGACACGATTCGCTGTTTGGTGGCCTCTAGGTCCTGCTGCCTTGCATTGGCCTCACGGACACAGGCCTGGTACAACGCCTCTGCCTCCTGCGCCTGGAGAAAGCAAGGCCGGGGGTATAGGTGGCAGACAGCACGGGGCCGGGGAGCACCGAAGCACTAGGGGGCCTAGGGGGCAGGGTCACCACCTTGGCCTGGGCCTCCTCCCGGGAGCGCCGCCGCCGCTCTTGCTGTTTGCTGGGTCCCGGTGAGGCCTGGGGGGCTGGGTCCTCCGAGGATGCCTGGGAGCGCACCCGCAGGTCCTCGCTGCGCTGCAGGTACTGGAGCTGGGCTCTCCGCAGGGCCTGCACCGCCTCGTTCTGGGGGAAGGGCAGGAGCAGTCAGTGCCCCTTCCTCCCTCCCCTAGCTCACCCTGACCCACCTGGGCCTCACCATCTTCTTCTGCTCTTTCATCCACTGCTCCTTGAACTCCTTCCTCCACTTCTCAATCTCAGTCCGCTTGGCGGCCAGGGGCTGGCAATGACGGGGGGATGGGGATGCTGCCTCAGGGCCACTGGTCCTTCCATTCCCTGAGGCCAGGTGCCTGTCACCCTCTGGACCCCTTTCAGGCTCTGCAGTCTCCCAGAGGGTCTTCTCACCCAGGGCACCAGGACTCACTCCGTCTCCACGGAGAGCCAGTCCCTGCCTCAGACCCTGAATGGACCTCTCCTAGGTCCACTCCTGTGGGGTCCTGCCCCCAGGTGATCCTGACCAGCCACCCACCCCAACCCCCCGTGACACCCTCATCCCCACTCCGTGTCCTTCATCCTTTCTGCCTTGATCTAGAGATGCCAAGAGACTCTTCCTGGGAACACTCAGCACCTCCCCTTGCGCCCCACCAACAAACAAATGCAGTTTTGCAATAGCACAGGAAGCCCGGTTTGAATCTCTGCTGGGTGACCTTGACCTGGGTAACCTTGGTCAAGTTCCTCAGCACGCGTGGGCCTCAGCTTCCTCATCAGCAAAACAGCCCTGCCGGTGCCAGCGCCTCCCGCCGAGTGCAGTGAATGGAGTGGTGCATGGGCAGCCCGGCCCCCTCACCTGGTAGTAGTCCCTTTTCTGCTGGGCCACTGTCTCCATGGCCAGGGCCCCCAGGCTGAGGTCGTGCTCCAGAAACAGGGTGTAGATGTACTGCAGTGGCATGTGGCTCTGGGGTGGGGGTGTTGGAAGATGCTGAGGATCTAGGGGTGGGGTTGGGCTGGGGTTCTTTCGGAAGGGTTTGGGCTCTGGGGGGGAGGGGAGCTGGTCATGGTTACCTGCTGGTGGATTGACACCTTGCCAGCCTCGGCGATCTTCATAATGCTTTTGGTAAAATCTAGCTCTGTGGGGAGACAGCAAGGGTCTGAGCTGGGCAGGGAGTGGGAGCTGCGTGGAGCAGGGGCGGGGGGAGGAGGGGGAGGGCCCTCACCGAGGCTAGCTCTCTTCTCGGTCCAGGCCAACAGCTCCTTTGCATAGCGGCTCCAGGTCTTGGCATACTCCAGGGCTGCGTCCACACCACCCTTGGTCCGAACCAGCCGCAAGTCCAGTTCCTCCCCTGGGGCAGACAGGTTGACCTCTGACCTCTGAATCCTAAACTCCCTTGAAACCCTAACCTCACTTGAGCCTCTAGACCTGACCAGTGACCTTTATTCTACACCCTATGACTCCCCCAAATACCCTTTACAATGACTTGTCCACCCAGACTGGGGCTCCCTGAGGGCAGGGGCTCAGTCTGCTCTGTGCACTGCAGTGTCCCAGGTGCCCAGGACAGGCAGTCGGTGATGACTTAAGGGAAGAACTTCTTTCTGCCCCCTACCTGTAAGGGGTGCAGGACCCTCTGGGGAGGGGCCACTCCAATGGCTGGTTTCACTGGTCTGAGGGGAGGGAGACAGCATTCAGGAACATGCAGGACAAGGGCCCCCCTCCTTAAAGCCCCTCCTCCTGGAGGCCCCTCCTTCCTGCCCCCTCAGATCCACCTCTCACCACAGTGGCTGTGGGGGTCTTGTCAGGCTCTGGGCCTCCTGAAAGTATAGGGTCTCCAGCCAGCATCTCAAGGGTCCTGGGAGGGAAGGGTATCAGGATGCCACCCTCCACCCAGGCTGTCCCGCTCAGGGGTGCTGAGGGTCCCAGGGAATTTTGGCAGATGGTCCTGATACCACCTCAGTGTCATCTCTTGTATCTGGGAGGTCTAAGAAATGGGGTTTTGGGGGACAACCAGGTGAGCTTTTTTATGAGACAGAGTTTGATGGGTTATAGGTAACTTTGGGATTCAGAGAGTGGGATTATAGGGGTCTCAGATGTTTTAAGGGGTCACCAGAAGGATTTCCAGTGGATTTGGGGCAGTGAATTTTTAGTGTTTTGGAGATCTTGGCAGGATTTGGGGGCGACCCAGGCTCAGACTCACGCGTTTCCAAGTGAAATTTCAAGGTTGTCCAGGCTCCGAAAGATGTCACTGTACCTCTTCCTGCTCTCAGGAGCCGGGGGAAGCCCTGAAAAGGGGGGCGGGTCATATATGGGTACACAAAACCTCCTTCAGTCCACAGCACCTCGGCTGGCTGTTTGGAGGGTGGGGAGAGAGAAAGAGGAGTAAGACAGAAAGTTCTGGTTCTGTGGGGAGTGTGGGATGGGGTGGGTGTCTGAGTTGGAATGGAGGGAGGGTGGGCTTGGGTGGGTGGGGCTGACTTTGCCAGGCAGATGGACTCAGGCACAGCCCAACAGAGACAGCCACAAACACACGGGCTCAGAGGCAAAGAGACAAAACAAATGCCCCAGATGCAGGCACACTGTCCCCAGGGGCGAGAACCAGCCTGGCAATGGAGCCACGTGGAACTCAGGCCAGACAGATGGAAATACACATGGGACAGACAGGCAGAGAGCTGCGGCAGAAACACTGGCAGACTGAACCATCGGACCATAAAGGCTGAATGACTGACACTCAACATGCACAGAGAGACACAAACGACAGCCCCCCAAACAAGCGAAACTTGCTGCATTTCTGCAGCAGCTTCTCCCACCCTTCTTCTGGGGGCCCATCAGCGCTGCTCCTCCCTGGGCCTTGGAGCAGCGGGTGGGGATCCTGCTGCGCTGTCGCCCTCTCCCCTCTCCATCTGCAGTTGTTGCACCCTGCCCCCATCACAAATATCAAAAGCAGAAGCAGCCACTTCCCCTTCCTGGGCCCCTTCAACCAGGCATCCGGGGTGAAGACTCCAAAAGGGGAGGGGGTCAGGGACTGGTGTCCCGGCTCCAGGCGGCTTGAGGGGGACGGTGCCCACAATGGAGGATCCCCGGAGTCCTCCCCATTCAGGAACTCCTTTCCCTGCTCAAGGACAGAGAGGGACAACCATAGGCCCTCAATTTAGGAAGCGGGGTGTGGCTGATGCCCCTCTTGGATCCCGCATCCCGGACCGCCTACCCGGCTCCGCTGCGTCCATGGCCTACGGGCTGCTCGGTGGGGACAGGGACTGAGATGATGGAATCGCCCGCTGGGCCTAGCCCAGATTTTCGGCTTCGGCTGCCAGCAGCTTCCGCGTCTCCCCGCCCCATGGCAGACCACGCCCCCACTTTATCACGCCGAGCACGCCCTTGCCGGAGGCCACGCCCCCAGGCTCCGAAGCGCGGAAGGAGCCCCCTGCTCAAGGGCAGAGACGCTCCAAGGCCAGTGCCTCCTGGGCGACAGCCCCAGACCTGGACACTCCAGGACTCCATCCTGGTCCCAAAGCGCCAGCACACTCCCCCAGGAGTGACCCCAGAGTCCACCTGTTTTCGACCCTTCCACACACCCAGTGACATCCCGCTCCGGGCTCCGTGGACCCCTGAACCCGTCCAGCCAGGCTAGAGACATGGAGCCCCTTGTGGAGGCCCGCAATCCTGCCCAATTATCCGAATCAGAAGACACCTAACACTTCGTGGCCAGAAACTCCTGGCCTGGGGGACTCCCAGTGACCCTCAAAGCTAGATCGGGCTCTTGAGGGCCATTAAGCGTAGCCCTCAGTTCTTTTCAGGCTTGGGGTGCGATGGGGTAGTGTTGAGGGCGGCAGAGACCCTCCTCTGAGCCCCCAAAGAATCATCCCCGGCAAACCCAATCCCAGACTGCTCTCGAGTCGCCTGAAGTTGTCTCGGGGATTTGGCCTCCCTCATTTCACATGACCACAGCAACCCCTCTGCAGGCTGCGGTCTGGGGCCACTACGCCCCTGGGACCTTGGCCAGCCAGTGCTCACGATGCTCACAGGTATCCATGGCTAGTCCCTGCTGCTTCCCAAGGCCTCCAGAGGGCTACTGGCTACACTCCACACACTGGGGAAGCCAGGCAGGGGTGACCCGGCTACTGAGGATGACCGAGAAGGCAGGGAGGGACTGAGCTCTCCAATTAGCATCAGTGGGGAGGCAGCCCAGAAGTCCGAGTCTGGGTCCCCTGGCCTGAGGTGCTCACAAGCAGCTTGTTATAAAAATGCACCCGCTTTTCACTCAGTGGAGTTTCTGGTTGTAATTACAGACTTCATGTTTGTAACTTTGCTTCCTGAAGTTTTTCGTGGTTATTTCCAACCGGCTACTCTTGTGCTGCCTGCTCTGACACTGCCGACTGCATTGAGTGCCCTTTGAAAGGAAGGACAGTCATTGTGAGGGCAGTCAGGCTGCTGCGTCACTCTGGCTCTGACTGAAATGGCAACAGCACCCAAATGCCTCAGGACCCCAGCCTGAGTCAGCATTCTAATGGTGTGGACTGAAGTTCCTCACATATAAGACGCCATGGAGAGAAGGCATGCTGCCATTTTGCTTATTACTGAAAAGGGAAAAAAGCCACAGATCCTAAGCCTCCCCGAGTGCCTGAGGTGTGAAAATAGGAAGCTGACATATGGGGGTGCTTATTAAACCAGGAAATATGCAGAGCTCTCTGGGCTGGAAGCTTGGCCCACGCAAGCCCCGACTGTTGTAGAGGGCGTCCTTAACCTCACACAGCCCTCTGGGCGGGTGCCAGGACCTTCCTCGGAGAACACCCAGCCTCCCACCGACCCCTTGTGTGTACAGGAAGAGGTGAAAACAGGGCTTCTTAAAATTGTGGTTGCTGCTTTATTTACCAAAGGTGCTGGCTGGGGGCTGGTTCTGCCAGCCAGGCCTTAGGACGGCCATATGGGGGGGTGAGGAGGGCGGCCCCAACTCAGTCTTAGTGGGCAAGTGTTCCCTCTTGAGGCCCACATGGGGTCCCTGCCCGGTGGCAGCAGGGTGGGCAGTGGGTGCTGGCGCTGCTGTCTCAGGAAGGCACTTTCAGCTTCGGGGTCCCCAGGAAGAACTGCAGGACACGGTCGGCCAGGAGTGCCAGGCAGAAGTCAAGGATCAGGACCTGGGCGATGACCAGCTTGAACTGCAGGGAAGGGAGCCATGATGAGCTGGATGCCTGCCGATGGGCCCAGGTCAAGTCCTGGGGCCACATCCACAGGGATCCTCACCTCCACGGGGATGTCCACAAGCCCAAACTGGCTGTTGAAGTCAGGCGAGGAACCGAGGAGCAAGCCCACAATAGCCAGGAGTGACACAACCAGGCTCCACACCAGAGGCTTGTTCTCAGGCAGGCTCTCCATGAAGGGCGGGCCCTGTGGGGGCAGAGATGAGTAACACGTGTCATGGGGTGTGTGTGTGTGTGTCTGGGTGTGTGTGTGTGTGTGTGGGGGGGGGCAGGGCATGCTTGGCCAAGGGCTGGAGCTCACCTTGTAGTTGATGGCAAAGGTGGCCATCTGCATGGCCATGGCCATGATGTACACAGTGCTGTTGACCAGGGTTGGCTCAAACTCCTTATACAGGTCCACAAACTGTTCCTGCCTGCAGGATGCATGAGGGTGAGGGCCATTCTGTGGCTCCCACTGCCCCTGCACATAGCCAGGGCTCTCTGCCTGGTCCTGGTTGCCCCAGGCCAATGTCTGCACCTGCACCTGCATCTTCCCTCCACCTCCCACCACAGGGATGCTGCCTCCTTTGGGTGCCCTGTGCACCCACCACTAGGGCAGCACTCACTTTTCAGGGCTTCGGGCCTGGGCCTCGCTGTACAGGTAGATAAGACTGAGGAAGTGCACGCAGAACTGGAGCAGGACCGTGAGGATGGTGTACAGGTTGAAGATGTTGGGCAGGGGCCGCTCCCGGGAGAGGGTCTTGAGGGGCTGCAGTATTGGGGGTTGAATACATGGGTGAGTGTCAAGGCCCAGAGTGCCCTGGGCCACTCACCCACACACCCACCATGCCTCCTGCAGGCCTGGTGCAGAGAGGAACCACCGCATCCTGGGCCACGGGTTGGCACTAGCCTCCAGAGCCCTGCCTGCCTGTGGACAGTGCTGGGGCCCGAGCTGTGCTACTGGGAAGAGCTGTGTGCTCGCCCCTCCGCCCACTCCCCATGCGTAACCCGGGGATGACAGCTTCCCCGAGGGCTGCTGTGAGGACGGCTGGAAGCACCTCTGACAGGCCCAAGTGTCCCCGCCGTGAATCACTGAAGCCTCTCAGCACCTCCAGGGGGGTGCTGTGTTTCACAGGCAGAAGTGCCTTTGGGTAGGGCAGGAGCCATTGCTTTGCCTGGCGTCTCAACCCACCTTGGAGCGAGAGATGAAAAGGAAGCAGCCAGCCAGCAGCAGCCCCTGTAGTGTGGCCTGGAAGTCGCTGAACTTGACACCCTCCAGGTAGAGGACACTCTGACTGTAGGCCAGGATGAGGGCATTGAGTGCCAGGATCTTGAACATCTGCAGCGTGGTCACGAGTGTGCATCGGCCCTGCTTGATCACGTGGCAGACTACATGGATTGGGGGAGGTAGGTGTGAGCATGGGTGCCATGCAGGCATGGGCATGGATGCCAGGCAGGGCTGGTAGGAGGGCAGGACAGAGGGCAGCACTCACTGCACTGAATGGATGAGAGCTTGGAGGTGAAGGGCGCTGCGATGCTGGCATCCCCCAGCTTCACGATGGGCGTGCTCTCATCCTCGAGGTCCCGCAGCACCTGGCTCAGGCGGTCCTGTGGGGTGGGTGGTGGTGGGTGAGACCTGGACACAAGGGGGTGCCGGTGCCCCCCTCCCAAGACTCACCCTCTGGGAGGTGGACTGCTCCTCTGGGGGTGGGAGCCCCAACCTCTGCTTGGATGCCCTGGAGGTGGCCCTGATACCGCTGTTGCTCAGGACAGGGCTGTCACGGGGTCGCCGTTTCCGCTCGACAACCCGCTCTGGGGCATTGGCCAGGAGTGCCACACCTGGGGGTGGGGGAAAGGGAAGAATATGTGTGTGTTAGGGTCCAGGGGCGCCCATGCCTAGATGGAGACATGGGCCTCAGAGCCAAACCTCCCCATTTCACTGGACCTCCCCAAGGAGTGTCTTCAGAGAGCGTTTTATCTTACTTTCTATAACTACTTAAAAATAAAAACAAGCCCTAGCCAGTTTGGCTCAGTGGATAGAGCGTCAGCCTGCAGACCAACGGGCCTGGTTCTCTCACAGAGCTTCCCTGGCCCCTCAGACTTTCCCCATGGCTCTGGTGGCTTCAGCCACACTGTTCCTGAGACACCTGTGTCCTGCCGGTGGATTCCTGATCCTATTGGCCCCACCCTATCCCCTCACTGCCTCCTCATGCTCGAGGAGGTGTCCTTTACGCTGAGCCCTGGCTGGCTGAACAGTAGGCAGGGGGCAGTGGGGAGTGGGGGGGGGGGGGGGGGGGGCACGCTCACCCACATCGGCGTGCTTCAGGGCACCCACGTCATTGGTGCCGTCGCCACACATGAGGGTCACGTAGCCCAGCTCCTTCAGGCTGGTGATAACAAACTCCTAGTGGGC
Organism: Murina feae; assembly: GCA_004026665.1. Taxonomy (NCBI): domain Eukaryota; kingdom Metazoa; phylum Chordata; class Mammalia; order Chiroptera; family Vespertilionidae; genus Murina; species Murina feae. The sequence continues at coordinate 137,582 of PVJC01000176.1, forward strand.
AAAGGACCAAGTGAGGGCCGTGTACCACTTTAGGGCCTCGCCCGCCTATCACCTCTGCACTCACCTTCTGCTTGGGGGCCACACGGGCAAACACTTGCACATGGGGGATGAGGCGCAGCAGCAGCTGGGGGTCCTCGGCCTGCAGGTGGGCCAAACCGTCGCCCGTGAGGCACAGGGCATGCTCCAGGGCCAGCGCCTTTGGGGAGCCTTGGACCAGGGGTAGCACGAGACTGCCGTCGATGGAGCACCACTCGCAGGGGCGACCTGCAGGGCCAGTGCCCAGAGTCAGGGACAGGGCTTAGTCACCCAGGAAGACCCCTGACTTGGACTCAACATGCCTGGTCCTAGTCTGTCCTCTCTGGAGCACCATTCTGACCCCCACCCATCCTTACCCCTCCTTCAAGCCGAATCCACACCCACTTGTGCCTTGGACTGGTGACCGTCCAATAGAAATTGCTCAGAACCCTCCAACACAAATGAGGACTCGCAGAACCCAGGGCCTGAGACCATGTGAAGTGGCCAAATTCCAGCCCAGGCATACCCTAACCCTGTTACTTAACTAGCACCACCTTGGGGCCTGCCTGAAACCCCTTTTCCCGGGGCTGGGGCACTGGAGTCACTTCCTCTTTCCAGCTGGCTGGCCTCCTAGCCCTCCTGGCACTGATGGCTCAACTGGAGTCTCGGCTGGGCAGGAAACTAACCTCCACCTGGTTTTTGTTGTCCTGTTATTAGAGCAGCTTCACTTGCCAATCAACAGCCCTGACAGCCACCTCTCTGGGCTGCCTGCCTCTTAGGAGCCCAGGGCCTGGAGATGGACAGAGCTCTGGGACCAGCAGTGCAGACTGGGAGACAGGCCAGGAAGTGCCAGACGCTGACCTGGCTCGGCCTTACCAACACCCTCCCCTGGCCTATAGCCTTGCGAAACACCCCCTAGCCAGGTGCTGCGCTGGGCACCATCCTTCAGCATCTGACAGACCCCGCTCTACCAGACAGAAAGAGCTGGTGGGGCTTGAACGGCTCCTCGAATGGTCTGAGCCTGGGGTACCACTTGCAGCCAACTGAGTGGTCAGCTGCTGGAGTCAGGCCATCCAGGTTCAAATGCTTAGTCACAATGACACCAAGAAACCTGGGTGGGTGAGTTCACTTCTATTTCATTGTCTATAAAGCTGGGTGACAACAGCTGGCCCAGATGGCTTCATCCTATGTGGCAAGGGGACAGCAAGCCCTCCTGTGTAGGGTGAGGGGACAATGCGGTAACACATACCAAGCCCGCTGCCCAGGGTCTGGCCAGGCCGAGTGCCAGCACCAGCACCAGCAGTCCCTGAACTCGGGAACGGGGTATACATGCCGTGCACAGGCAGCCGTCAGGCCCAAGGTGGGTGTGATGATATGAAACGTGAGATAGTGTGACTATAATCGATTGCCTTGAGGGTTCTAAGTCATCACTGATCGCAGAGCCAGTGACTTCCCTCATGCTGCTACACACGAGTGGAACTCTTTAGCCAGATGGCCCGAGGAGCAGGGCTGAGATCCACAGGCCCATGTCACACTGCTGCCACCATCACAGGTACTCACTAACACTGGGCGTGCTCATTCAGGGTCTCACCTTTCTCTGGGGGAGGCTGCAGGATCAGCGTGTGTGCCTTTTCAATGAAGTGTAGTTCCTGGGCCACGTGGCATGCAGTGAGTGGGTTATCACCAGTGATCATGACCACCTAGGGAGAGGGGCGAAGGCTCAGAGGGACAAAACTCCAGCCTGGAGACCCAGTGCCTGAGTCCTCTCTAAGGAAGGCTACAGAGAAGTCTTGGCTCTTCCTGAGGACTGGGCTTCCAAGGCCACAATCTGTCCACCCCTGGTGATGTTTTTAAAAACAATACATGTATGTTTGTCCTTTTGAGAACACCCAGACCTTTTGTGTTAAATTATGAACTGTTTTTTTCGTGGACCTTTTTGGCTTGGTAGCTTCTCAGGAAGTTGTGTGGGGTGGGTGGGGACTGATCCTGCTACCATCCTCTGAGACTGCTCACTTAGCTCCCAGATTAAACTGCAACCTGAGTCCCAAATTAGACAACACAAACACCAGGACGAACAGACTAAAGCCACTGAGACAGACATGACCTGTCTGGGTATTGCTCCCACACCCTCTACCCAGCCTCGGCCTCCCAGGGATGCTGCGGGCCCCAGGAAGCACCCACTTGCCCCATTGGGGATGGAAGTGTCCTCTGCTGTCACATCCTCCTCTCTGTAAGGAACCCAGGCCCACCCGCCCACCTGCCTGCCTGGTGTGGAGGGTCCAGGAGCCATACCCGGTGGGAGGCATTCTGGATCTCCCGGATCACAGCCTTGGAATCAGCCTTGAGCGGGCAGGAGACCACGATGAAGCCGACGAATTTGAGGTTACACTCCAATGCCTCCCGCTTGACCTCCCGGGCCTGTGGACAAACATGGGGTGCTCTTATGATCATGACATCCCCCCAGCCCTGTAATTCCCCAAGCCCCAACAATGTGTGTGCTAAGTGGAGAGGTCAGAGAGGGCTTGTCCTCCCCGTGGCATAGCAGCTTGGCAATGGCTGGGTGTTCCCTGCCCCCAGTGCTTCTACTCCCTGGTGTGGGCATGGCATGTCCTCACAGAGGCCCTGTGTCTTGGCTTCTGTCAACTGTTCCTTGTTAACAACCCAGCATGTGCTCACCTTCTACCTCATCCCAGAAACCAAAAATGCCAACCCTCATTAAGCTTGTCTTCTACTGGGGAAGGCATCTATATATATGAAAGCCTAAGCACCCGTTCGACTAGTGGCTATGATGCACCCTGACCACCATGGGGCAGGTGTTCAATGTACAGGCATGGAAACATGGAACAGACTGATGAATCTCACAGGGAAGGGAGGAGGGAGGGAAGAGATTAACCAAAGATCTTATATGCACACTAGAGGCCTGGTGCACGGATTCGTGCACTGGTGGGGTCCTTTGGCCTGGCCTGCGAGAATCGGGCCGAATCCATGCACTGGGCCTCCGACAACCCCCGGAGGTTCCCGGGTTGTGAGAGGCGTGGCATTAAGCAGGAGTGGCACTAGAGGGGTGTGATCAGGCATGCATTCTGGAAGGATCTCTTTGCCACGGGGTGGAAACATCTGGATGAAGGCCAAGGTGAAAGGAGGTAAAGGAGTATTGGCAGTGGTGGTGGGAGAAGAGCTGATGGGACATGGGGGTATGACTGAGAGTTGGGGATGTCCCCAAACCATGCAGTAACCAGGTGACTGAGCTGGGCTGAGTCAGAACTAGACTAGAGATGGCAATCTAAATTGTCTCCTGGGCCAGTCAGCAAGCTCAGTGGTTAAGCACTGATCTATAAACCAGGAAGTCATGGTTTAATTCCTGGTCAGGGAGCATGCCCAGGTTGCAGACTGGATCCCCAGTAGGAGGCATGCAGGAGGCAGGTGATTAATGATTCTATCTTATTGATGTTTCTCTCTCTCTCCCACTCCCTTCCTCTCTGAAATCAATAAAAAAATATATATATTAAAAAAATGTCTTCCGATGCCTACTGAGGGTGCATGAGGACCCTTGGGTGTGGGGGTAGGAAGCTGGGTGGAAGCAGCCCTAGGTTCCAGGAAGGGCTTGGGTCCCATGGAGGCAGGGCACTGAAGGGTGGTGAAGGGACTGAGGACTGAGTGCCACCTGGAATCTCCAAAGGTGGAGTCCAGGGAGGAGGAAGATGAAACTGTGCCTGCTCACAGGGCACCGTAAGGCACAAGGTGTGGGCACATGGGTGAGGGTGGGAGAGGCTGGCAGGGGGGGAGCCTGGGCCATTACCTGCTGGTGGGTGAGGTGCCCCAGCTCCTTGTACCCCAGAGCTAGGACGCGGGCTCCTTCCCGGGAAATCTCCGTGTGGATGTGGTGATAGTTGGATGGGCACTGGGAGAACTGCAGGAAACGCAGAGGAATGTCACCAACTACCTCACACTGACCTCCCCGCTGAACCCCAGGGCCGTGCTCCACTCACCATTGAATGCAGGGTTTCAGGGGCCCCCTTCACAGCCGCGATGTAGCAGAGGTCGGTGGAGCCCAGCTTCTCGTAGGAGGCGAGCACGGACATTCGCTTTAGGGCACTGGCAAAATGAAAGCGCTGGTGAATTTTCAGCCCCTGAGTTTTAATACTTCGGGGGAATACTTTCTCATCTGGAAACAAATAAGTACGAGTCCTGAGGGCCTTAGCTCCAAAGAGGCAGCCAGGTCCCCGCCTACCCCTCCGTCCTCCTCCCTCCCCAGATCCGGGACCTGTGTGATCCTGGGAATAAGAGCTGGGAGACCTGGGCTTGGAGGACCCTGCCCCGTAGTTTTGGGTGGGGTGGGTTCCAACCCAGGAGGACAACCAGGTGTGTGCTGTCCAGCCACCAGCCTTAGGGGTCTGGCTTGCCTTCCCGGGAGTGTGAAAGCGGGTAGTGAGTCTGCATTGGGCCTGAGACTCCAGCCCCTCACCTTTGGTCAGTGTCCAGTCCACGGCTGTCAGCATGGCTTTCTCTAGGGGGTCACCCACCAAGGTTCCATCATCCAGCTGCATTAGGGAGTGGCATGAGGCCAGGGCTCGGTGTGTTTCTACAGGGATGTTGGACACAGGGGTCACCTCCTTTCCATCTCTGCAAGGAATGGAATAGTTGGTTAGAGGGTGGAGGGACCCTTCTGGGAATTGCCAGCTAGGAAGAGGGATGGGCCCCCATATCTGTGCCAGTCACTTCAGGGGCAGCAAGGGTGTCTGTTTGGTCCTTGTGATGCCTGTACTTGCATCACGGATGCTCTCACAGGTCACGTGGCTGCTTGGAGCCTAAGATGATTCCTGTGTTGCTGTCACTCATACTGAGACTGCACAGTAAGGCCCTGGAACAGACCTCTGACAGGCCCTACTTTGGGGGCTTGGGTGGGCAGCACTCAGAAAGCCTTCTCCATGCTCACCTGAGTCCAGCCACACCACGCACTACCAGGCTGTCGCTGGTCAGGGTTCCTGTCTTGTCGAAGCAGCACACCTCCACCTTGCCAGCAAAGGGAATGCGGAAGGGCTCTGTACAGTACATGTCTGAAAGGTGGAGCCAGGGTCAGGGGTCCTGCCAGGCCCAGCCCCTTGGCAGCCCAGCCCTGCTTCAGGTACTCACAGAGCTTGGCCAGGGCGATGAGGGAGGTGTTGACAGCCAGAGACAGCTCAATGGGCAACTCAGGGGGCACTACTGATGTGAGGATCAATGTGCATTCCAGAAACAGCTTGTAGCGGTTCCGGCTGGGATCCTTGGTGCCTATGGAGACAGGGCCTGCCAGCGTGTGGCGGTGGGCATGGGACCCAGCAGACAGGTGGGGAATGTGGTACTTACCTTCAATCCACACGTAGGCAGCTGCCGCAATGGCAAAGACAAGGAGAAAGAGGATGAAGACGAAGGTCTCCAGGTTGTTTGCAGTCACTCTCTTGACCCCAAAGAGGATTGTGCGCAGCAGCTTGCCCTGGAAGAACAGAGTCAGAGGCCTTTCTGGGGGGAGGGGAGGGTGGTGGCCTCCCTGCTTGAGGGTGTCAGGGTCAGATCCTCCCTTAGCTGACAGAGACCAGCAGCCCCAGGCCCATCAGTGAGTCCTGCAACACATCACACAGATGGTCCAGGGACCACATGGCTACATCGGCAGCTGCAACTTGACTAAGAGCTAAGGAGACTAGTGACCAAGGCCTGGAGGTGGGGGAAGAAAGTGGTCGAGATAGCGCAGGAGTTACTAGAAGGAGGTCTGGTCATTACTTTATCAGGCAGTCTTCTTGCTGTTTTAATGAGTTTATGGGCTCAAGTGTTTATGACCCCAAGACATGTGGCAAACAGCCAGTCTGCTATTTCCCACCAGGCCCTCAGCAGGGTAGAGCAAGCCTGATCTTGGGCTTGCTCTGCATGGCCTCTGGCCTAGTACCTGTGTCAGAGTGAGCCTGTGGGGTGGATGTGCTGGGGTCTAAAAGGACTGCCATCTTGAGTGTTCATTTACCATGGAGCCCACCCTCCCCAGTCAGGAAAGATGCCCCACCTGAGATGTGTTGAATCCAGTCCTCAGGACATAGGCCACGCACCCACTGTCGACCGCTATGGAAACAAGCAGAGGCAGTGTCATTTGTGTCTCTGGACTCCCTCATAGCCAAGCAGACATGGGGGGGCGGGAGGGGGAGTAGATAGGTGGGGCCAGGGCACCCCCAAGATCCCAAGGCACCTACGCTTTAGGCCTGTTGTGGCCTTCTGTGGGGGGATGTGCTGCACCACCTTGGTGCCCCCGAAGATGACGTGGAGCCGGGAGTCGGCCTGCAGGTCCAGCACCCGGTCAGGGCTGAGGTCTTCAATGGGCTCCTGAGGAGGAGGGAAGACAGTGAAGCCAATGGTCAGTCCTACCTTAGCCTCCTTCTCCACCCCGTCTCCGGAGATCTGAACCCCGGGGCTGGTGGAGCCCACCTGCTCCTCACCTGGCCCAGCAAATCTCACCTTTTCTCCAGTTGCACGTTTGTGGACTCCCTGTAACCCTGCACCTGGCCTCCCCCAGAAATCATGCCTTTCCCATTTATCAGTACACCTTGATCTGACATCTCAGGGCACCTAGATGTCCCAACACTCTGGGACTCTCCTCTCCTCTCTCCACCACCACCCAACTTCCCTTTGTCCAGGGCACTGAGCTCAGCAGCTCTGCCCAGACACTGCACCCAGTCTGCCTCCTCCAGCTCCCGGCCAGGATCCCATCCCTCCTCCACGGGTGCCTGGCCAAGATCCTGGCACTCTCCTGGATGGTGGCTCTTTCAAGAATGGCCCACAGTACACACGAGTGGACTGAGGTCTCCCCTTGCCCACACCTTCATCTGCGGCACTGACTCCCCCGTGAGCATGGCCTCGTCCACGATGCAGCGGCCCCGAAGCAACAGCACATCGCACGGCACCAGGTTGTCCTGCGGTGAGCGACCTATGGGGTAGGACCAGAGGGTCAGCCAGAAGCCAAGGCTAAGCTGCCACCAGGAAAGGGCAGAACTGGGCCTCACCAATGGAGACAATGTCCCCGGGAACAATGTCGTCGCTGGCAACGGGCCTCCACTTGCGGCTTCGGTAGACCTGAGGGGCGGGGCATGGTCAGCCTGGGACACACCTGCACCAGGCCCGCCAGGCCTCTGGGCCCTGCGGCCTCACCTGGATCATGTGGGGCTTGTTGCCCATCTTGCGGATCTCGGACATGTTACGCATCTGTTGCTGCACGAGGGAGGCCTCGAAGGCCACCAGCATGGAGAGCGTGAAGACGCTGTAGTACCAGTACTCATCCAGGCACCAGAGCCCCACGCAGAACACCTGCCCCAGAAACGTAAGGAGGCCTGCCGAGGCCTGGACCTACACCGAGGCCCATTCCACCCCTGGACCCCGACCCATTAGGACAAGGAAGTTTTGGGGTTTGGAAGTGGACACAGGTCATGCTGGCTGCGTAAGCCCTAAAGAACGGGGTGGGATGTGCTGGAGCTGCTGTTTTACCTGGAACACAAAGAAAGGCGCTGTGGCTCGCTCCTTGAACAGCTCTGAGAAGTCAGGCACCACCATCTCGGCCCTGCAAGAGACGGCCCCAGACCCCGCTCACGGTGGGAGGCCTCGGAGGCCCCTGGCACTTCTACCTGGAGGCGCTGCAGGCCTCCCAGGAAATGAGAAGCCTTGGCAAACTTCTAGACGACAGGACTCTCCATTCAACGATGGCTCTCCTCCCTCACCGGGGCAGCATGTGACAACCCTCCCAGCCTCTGCTCTGCAATTGGCAACAAGCTCTTCATGCAGCACCCCCATCCGAGTGGGGGCTGGTGAGATGAGAACCCATCATCTGGGCAGCAGACAAAGCAAGTGGAGAAGGAACCTCTGACTGGGACAGGAGCCCTGAAGCTGAAGGTGCAGAGGAGGCCTGGCAGCCAGATGCCTCTGAGCCCCTGGGCCTGAGCTCATCCCACTGTGGAGAGAGGAGGTCCGGAGCCAGGATTTCCCCAAAACTCCCTGAATAAAAGCTTCAGAAACGTGACAAAGGGGGGATGCTAAGGGTGTGCAACATGGTATATAGTGGGCTCCTGAATGTGGAATATGATAAAGAGACCACTGTGGCCCCACAGTGATAAAAACAAACTAAAAATCACCCTGTATTGTGTCTGCTGCCTTTAAGGGAGCTAGGACCTGGGGTGTTGGGGTGGGGTTGGGGAGTGAGGACCAATAAACATTTCTGATAAATCTTCCTGTTAGGCTGATAGTTGTGGTACACAATTACGCCCAGAAAGAATTCCTGAGAGGTTCTGAGGGGCTCTGCAGTTTAGCTTTGCCCTCTCCCAGGCACAGGTGAGCCCTGGCAGTTTTGGTGAAGATTAAAGTGTGTCCAGAGCACCCACTATTCTACCTGGTACAAATCAGAGCTATCCCGATCACTGACTTTTTACCACCATTCTGTAAGTGCCAGGATATGAGCAAACAGGCAAGAAACTACATTTAAAGCAAGAATTAAGCCCAGCAGGTGTGGCTCAGTGATTGTGCACCAACCTATGAGCCAGGAAGTCAAGGTTCAATTCCTGGTTAGGGCACATGTCCAGGTTGCAGGCTCGATCCCCAGTAGGTGGTGTATAGGAGGCAGCCAATCAAGGATTCTCTCTCATCATCGATGTTTATATTTCTCTCTCCCATCCTCTCAGAAATCAATATATATATATATATCCTATATAATAAAAGGGTAACATGTAAATTGACCCTAACAGCAGAATGACTGGGAATGACTGGTCACTGTGACACACACTGACCACCAGGGGGCAGGCGCTCAATGTAGGAGCTGCCCCTGATAGTCAGTGCACTCCCAAAGGGGGAGCTCTGCTCAGCCACAAGCCAGGCTGATGGCTGCCAGTACAGCGGTGGTGGTGGGAGCCTCTCCTGCCTCCTCAGCAGCACTAAGAATGTCTGACTGCAGCTCAGGCCTGCTCCCCGCTGGCAAGTGGACACCCCCCAACGGCTCCCGGGCTGCCAGAGGGATGTCTGACTGCCAGCTTAGGCCTGATTGCCCAGGGAGTGGGCCTAAGCCAGCAGGTGGACATCCCCCGAGGGTTCCCAGACTGTGAGAGGGCAAATGCTGGTCTGAGGGACCCCCCACCAAGGGCACAAATTTTTGTGCACCGGACCTCTAGTGTGTGTGTGTGTGTATGTATATATATATTTAAAAGAAAGAATTTAAAATGAACTGAGGAATTATAAAAACAAGACAAGGATAAAGAGCCATCGCTTGTAACCCATTGCCAGGCTACCCAGGAGGGATCCTCCCTGTGAACCCTCCAGAAGGTTCCTGTCAGCAAACAAGCTCAGGGGAGACTTAGAATAAAGCACATTTCTCAAAGGGGGCCGCTTTCACCTGGGATGCTTTGTTGAAAAGGTGGACTCCCACATCCCAGGAACCCCAACCCAGGAGGTTGAAGGGGCAGAAACAGGCCACCAGCTGGGGCAGTGCAAGGCCCATGACCCAGGCAGAGGCCCAGTCCTGTCAGCAGGAGGGACACACGGGATGTCAGGACTCACTTGTTACTCCCAAACTTCTTCTCTGCTGCGCGGATCTCCGAGTCCTCCTGAAACCCCCTGCTGCTCTGGTAGTAAGAGAAGGGGTTTCCCACAGGAAAGGCCACGGGCAGGAAGCGCTTCTTCTCCTGTGCGTCATAGGAATACTTGATCTTCTGGAATTCGAAGGACAATACCTCCTGTCCGTCTTCGCCCTGTGGGAGGAGGCTGTCTGTGGCAGAGGCCCCTGACCTGGGAGGCCAGTGCCTGGGAATCTCACCTAAGACCTGTACTGAGCAGGTTGGCAGGTGGTCCCTACCTCATCTCGGTGCAGGGCCACGAGCTCAGTGGAGCCATTGTTGGGGGTCGGGACCACCTTCACGAAGGTCGCTTTGCTGGGATCGTACTCCTGTGAGAGGCAAAGTGATGCTGCTGAGTCCTTCTCAGCCACTGTAGGAAGAATACTGTCCGGCAAGAGGTGCACCCTCGGTCCACGCAAACCAAGCCCTGTCACAGCTCACTGCTTAATGTTGCTTGGCTTCCGCCCCTCACCCCGTGAATATTCTTTAAAAACAACAACTTCAAATTGATTTCAGAAAGGAATGGAGGGAGAGACAGAAACATCAATGACGAGAATCACTGACTGGCTGCCTCCTGCACGCCCCCCACTGGGGATTGAGCCTGCAACCCGGGCATGTGTCCTGACCACGAATTGAACCATGAACTCCTGGTTCATAGGTCAATGCTCAACCGCTCAACAACACTGGCTGGGCTCCATTACTCTTCTTTTTTAAAAACCTCACCGGAGGGTATTTCCCATTAATTTTTAGAAAGAGTGGGAGAGGGAGAGAGAGACAAATGTCCATGTGAGAGAAACACACAGATTGGTTGCCCCCTACACACACCCCAACCAGGGCCCGAGCTGGGGCGGAGCCTGCAATCTATGTATGTGTCCTTGATCGGAACTGAACCGGGGACACTTCGGTCCCCAGGCGGACACTCCATCCACTGAGCCAAACCGGATAGGGCCCCGCTACGATTCTTGCCGCGTCCTCCAGCAAAGAGGAGCAATGAGGTTGGAGGCTTGTCCTCGACTCAACCAAGGAGCTTGCTGGCATGTGCTATTCTCTGTCCAGGACACGTGGTCACACAGCGCCCAGGCCGCGGCCCCCATGTTACCTCCTCAGGAGGCCACCCTGGGGTGCCCACGTGAAGTTCCATCATATGTTCCTATCTCATTTCTATTTTCCCTCTGTGGCACGGACCGCTGAGGACAAGTCTCCCCCACGAACCCTATGAGGGCAACGGGCTTTGTTCACTGCTGTTTCCTCAGCACTTAAGACTCGGAAGCACCCAATGGAGCTCAATGAGCACCCCTTCAGCACCAGCTGCACCCACCCCGCTGCTGCTCCGCCGTGTGTGAGGGAGCGAGGGAGGGAGTCACAGCGGCGACTGTGAAACCCAAGGCCCTGCCCCTGGGAGAGCTCGTGGGCGATGGAAGCAGGCAGACAAGAGCAGACAGGAGCAACACGTTACCCACGAACCCTGGTAAGGCCACGGGAGAGAAGCACAGGGCGCCACCCGCGCAGGCCCCGCACCAGGGTCTCTGCAGACACCACGCTCCTCAGCACGGCGCCCCGAGGCAGGTGTTACGGTTCTCACCTTACCAACGGGAAACTGAAACCCAGAGGGCAGCAGCACTGGTGTCTGCCAGCTCTGATGCCAACCCAGATCTGACCGTCCTAGTCTCACAGCTGCTCAGCTCCTCCCTGCTGTCCAAAGGAGGAGGCTGTCACGCTTTTAAGCGACGGACAGGCCCAAAGGCAGCTGCAAGTTGGGATGTGCGTGTCCAACTCCCCGGAACGCCCCCCTCCATTTTCCCATCCCTCGCTGGCGTCTTCCTTGGTACTGACTCAGCTCCACCGAGCCCCGACGCTTGAGCCTCCTCCCTGGGATAAGGCTTGTGGGAGGAGGGAGATGATACGCTCAGAGGAGAAAGAGGATTCAGCCCACATTCGGGGTCAAAGCTGGGGCTCCTGCCTCTTTCGCGCAGCCCTCGGCGCTGCTCCCTTTCCCGTCTTTCAGCAGCCACACACCTGGGTCAGGTGGAGGCTGGCCTCTTCGCCCACTGCCCCAAGCCCGCGGGGTCATCTGTGTGTGTGTGGGGGCATCTGTGGCCGCCCCGGGGACAGGACTGCTGACCCAGGGCAGCTCTTCCTCATCCCCACACTGGGGCTACGGGTCACATCCTGGCGCAAGTGCACGCCATCATCACCCTCACCTTGCAGACAGGCGGAAAAGGGGCCCCAAACAGGGAAGTCCCTTGGTCACCCATCAGTAGCTCTTTTAAGCGCTGCTATGAACTGTATTTCAAGCTCGTGCCGGTGGTGGCCGCACGGGCGGCCTCAGGGCCCTGGACGGCAGGACGGATGCTCAGGTTCCAAACCAAGCTTCCCACACGGGCAGGTCTCGCCTCACCTTCTGAAAACCACGGCGGGAGGAAGACAGGGCTGTTTCCGGGAGACACAGCCGAGTACCCGCTAGGACGGGAACGATCCACCAGCGACATATGGCGGGCCCTGCGCTGCGCTTTTCACAGCTGTTACCTCGCGCGATCTAAATGACAACGCCGGGGAGGGACCCCAAAGAGAGGAAGCCCCCGTGCTAGGCTCGCACGGCAGGTCAGCAGCGGCCCCCCACATTGTGCCACAGGGCTCGAGTCTAGGGCGCGGCTGGGGACCCAGGCCCAGCCGATGGGAGGCCCGGGCCGGATGGGGAGCGACACGATCGCCGGCTGCGACCCGCCCGGAGCCCCGACGCGGTGGAGGTCGGCTCCCGCCCGCGCACTTACCGGGGTGCAGGTGAGCGCGCAGTGAGCGTGCACGGACCAGTGCCCCGAGAGGACGGTGAGCGCGTGCGCGAGGCAGATGGCAGCGAGTACGAGCAGCGCGGCCTCGGGGACCTGCGCCCAGCTGCTGCCCCAGCCCCAGCAGCCGGCGGCCGCGGCGCCCAGCCAGGCCGGGTACAGCAGCCCGGCGAACGGCAGCACCGTGAGGCGCCGCGGGAGCGCCAGTCGCCGGTACGGCCATACGGCGGCGACCAGCTCGTCGCCGCTCGCTATGAGCGCTGGCCCGGCGGCAAGCAGCGTGCGTGGCTGCGGCGCGGGCCTGGGCTGTCCGCCGGGCCGAGCCGCACCAGACCGGGCCCCACTAGGCAGCGCGTTGGCCGCCGCCGCCGCCATCTTGCCGAGCGCCGCGCTCGCTTCCGGGCAGAGGCCCGCCTCACTTTCGAAGTTTCACTTCCGGTGAACCCTGGGCGCCGCCTTGGCAGCCGGAAGTACTAAGAGCCAGAACGCCGTCAGGGTTTAGGTCCAGAAGGGGCGACTCAGGGTGCCGCCATGACAGGTTTGGCCGGAAGGAGAGGCAGGGCGCCGCCATGACAGAGAGGCTATGAAAGGGCTGGGGCGCCTGCCGGCCCTGCCACTCCTGCCTGAGACCGGAAAAGACGAGGCCAGGAGGGCTGGCGCCCGCGGAGCCTCCTGAAGCGGAAGCGGCCGGCGCTCCTCCGAGCTGCTCGGAGAGCGGGCAGTCTGGGTAACCAGCGGGGAGGAGCCTGGACATCGGGAGGCGGGGCCAGTCGGGAACTCCCCGCGACGGGGGGCGGGGTTTGTTGTGGGGGCGGGGCTTGCGGGGGTGGGTCCCAGGGAGGTCACCTGGGGCCGGGGTTTCTCCATTGGGGTGCTGGACAGGGCTGTGGCGGCGGGTTGGAGAGCTAGCTCAGGACACCGCCACGCTGGGCAGGAGCCATTATGTAATAGACTAAGGTGACCAGATTTAAAGCGGTACACCATTGACTGGAGGGGGGGTGTGTTCTTTTATTTTCTTTCTTTCTTTTTTTTATTATTAAAAATACTAGGGGCCCGGTGCACAAAAATTTGTGCACTTGGGGGATGGGGGTCCCTCAGCCCGGCCTGTGCCCTCTCGCAGTCTGGGACACCTCGGGGGAGATGTCCACCTGCTGGCATGCCTGGCCAGCCTGGGTGAGAGGCTGAGAGCCATTTTCAGGCTGCCCACAGCCCCTTCAGGGTTCGTGCACTGGGGGGTGGGAAGGCTGGTGAGTGCAGGCATGGACGTTTCCCACTGGAGGGCCCACGATTGCACACTCCTGGTGGGCCCACACAGCTGAGGGGACACACCTGGCACAGAGTTGGGTGGCGAGCCAGAGGCGGACGCTGATGCAGGATCCCTTGGTGGGGCCCTGCTGCTGAGCAAACACACCTGGGGTGGAGCCGGGCAGTGGACTGGCTTTGGATTCTCCGCACTGTGCAGCAGACGCTCCCGCACACCCTGTGGAGGCCCCTGGGGGGTGGATGAAGGTAGCGGACTCTGGACGGGTGCTCCCGCACGCCCCCGAGGAGGCCCCTGGGGTAGAGCCAGGCAGCAGACCCAGCAGCAGACCCAGGATAGTTAATCTCTTCCTATCTCCCCCTACCCTCGAGAATTGTCAGTTTGGTGTATACCTCCATATCTCTGCATCTATTTTGTTTGTCAGTTTATTTTGTTCATTAGATTATACATATAAGTGAGATCATATGATACTTGTCTTTCTCTGGCTTTTTTCGCTTAGCATAATACTCTCCAGGTCCCTCTATGCTGTCTCAAAGAGTAAGAGATTCTTCTTTTTTACAGCTGCATAGTATCTTTTTTTTTTATCTACTCATCTACTGAAGAGCTGTCCTGAGAAGGAAATCCATAGCACTTAGGCCTACCCCAAGAAACAAGAAAAATCTCTTATAAACTATCTAACCCTACAACTAAAAGAATTAGAGAACAGTAAGAAAAGCCCAGAGTAAGTAGAAGGAATGAAATAATAAAGATCAAAGTGGAAATAAGTGACATAGAGACTACAAAAAATACAAAGATCAATGAAACCAAGAACTGGTTCTTTCACAAGATAAATAAGATTGATGAACTGCTAACCAGCCTCAGCAAGAAACAAAGAGAGAGGCCCAAATAAACAAAATAGGAAACAAAAGAGGAACAGTAACAACTGACCCCACGCGATACAAAGAATTGTAAGAAAATATTACGGACAACCGTGTGCCAACAAATAGGACAACCTGGGTAAAATGGACAAATTCCTAGAAACATACAATCTTCCAAAACTGAATTAGGAAGAATCAGAAAATCTGAAGAGACCAACAACAACTAATGAAGTTGAAGCAGTAATTATAATTATGATTAAAAATATTTTTATTGATTTCAGCGAGGAAAGGAGAGTGAGAGAGAGATAGAAACATCAATGATGAGGGAGAATCATTGATTGGCTGCCTCCTGCACGTGCCCTACTGGGGGATGAGCCCGCAAACTGGGCATGTGCCCTTGACCAGGATCGAACTTGGGACCCTTCAGTCACAGACTGATGCTCTATCCACTGAGCCAAATCAGCTATCTAAACTAATAAAAGTGAAATATTAAAATTAACCGTTTCTCTGAGACAGGGTAAGCCATGCCCACCAGCCAATCAGAGCGACTGTATGCAAATTAGCCCAGCCAACATGGAGGCCGCCACTCAGGGACCTGAGTAAACAGCCCTTTCCATTGCGGCAGGAGCGAAAGTGAAGCTGAGCCCTTCAGCTCAGCTCCGATTAAACTGCCTCTAGCGCAACACAGCTTTTTGAAACATTGTAACAATCATAGAATCCTCCGGAGTTGAAGGAAAGAGCAGCTCCGGCCTAACCAGTAAAAGTAACAATTGTTTCATTATAGACGCTGCGAGGTGAAGCAGAGGAGGCTTCGTTAGTAGTTAGAAAGCCACCTTAAAGGAACAGTGTATCAATTATAGAAGATGACCCCAGGCCTTCAAGGAACAGTATCAATTATAGGCGAAAAAACTCCAGAACCTGTGTCCAGCCGGCCTTGCTGGGACGTTGGGTCAATGGGAGCTGTGGGCAGCCTTAAAGCCCCTCACCCAGGCTGGTCAGGCACGCCAGCAGGTGGACATCCCCCGAGGGCTCCCAGACTGCGAGAGGGCACAGGCCAGGCTGAGGGACCTCCCGAGTGCACAGAGCGGCTGCAGGGCAGGACAGCACAGGACCCAGGAGCCGTGAGAGGGCATCAGGGAGTGGGAAAGAGGCAGCAGGAGGTCAGTGGCCTGCTTGGTGGGCTTCCCAGGCCCCTTGCAGGGCACCAGGAAGTGGGAAAGCAAGGTGGCGGGCCAGGGAGTGGGAAAGAGGTGGCAGGGGGTCGGCGACCTGCTTGGTGGCTGCCCAGGCCCTTTGCGGGGCATCGGGGAGCGGGAAAGCAAGGCT
>PVJC01000177.1:0-41021 GCA_004026665.1 Murina feae
ATAATCACAAACCTGACTTCTTTCCAGCCATGATTTCCATGGGGTGAGAGATCTCATCACACATGCTATCTTCATCAATAGGCAACTCCCAGTGGCTCAAGAAAAAAAGGAAAGCATCTAAAGTCTATATATGATATGTATAACCATGGTCCTTCCCTACCTACTTTGAGCAAACTCAGGTTAGACAGCCCATTGCACTGGGGACCCATTAAATGGCCTCTAAAGAGTCTATGGGGGCGGGGAGGAAGATGAGGAATTAAAAAGAAAATTAATCAGTGTTGTGTGCATGCTTGGCACTATACAAGGTTCCTGGTATACTTCTGTTTATTAGTATGCACACCCCTACAGAGGACTGTAATAATCCCAGGTATTAGATTTCTACATAAAACCCAAAATAAGGACACTAGCCAAGCAAGGCACAAGCAAAAATTGGGGCAAAACAATTTGCTATTCTAAAGAAGTCATTCATGTAACATTCATCTTGTGGGAGGCTGGGGGAAACAGGAATGTACTAGTTTCCTTGTACTCACTTTCAGGTTTAACTCCCCCCCCCCCTTTTTTTTAATAATATGATTGCATTACATGCTTTTGCATTACAAACTCTAAGGTATTTAAAACCTCCAAAGCTTCAATCAGGCCCAGCTTGCACAGCTAATGATCTGAGCAGCCAGGACTCAGACCCAAGTCTCTGTGACTCTAATGCATAAAAATGTCAGGCTCAGGATGCTCCAGAATGTTCTAACATTCCCTCAGCATAGCACTACAGATAGGGACAAGATTCAACTTTACCTCAAACTTCTCAATTCATGAGACAACCTCCATATGTAAGACCGGTATCACAGGGCTCTGTGAAAGTGTCTCTCCTGAGAGGCCTTTCAGCACCCAGAGAGACTCATGCCCTGAAAGGGCTGCTGGCCAAATTCCCAGGATCCTACTGTCCTTCAGTGACATGACTCAGGAGCATGTCCTCTGTGTCGTCAGCATATACTCATTCATGAGAGCCACGATCCTTGAGTCATGCCCTTAGGACTTTCCCCATCTTCTGGTGACGAAGATGCAGCTCCAATCATCTTTGTGACCAAGGATCAGAGAGAGTATAAAGCTACTGGGTTTATAAAAGGTCCCTGGGCTGAACATTTTAATTCAAGAGTCCCAGAGATGATCCTGAATTTAATAACAGAGAAATTTGATCCTGTATAAATGAAGCTTATTAAGGTAAGAATTAGTGCTGACTTAGTAAGTGGATAGAGGGAAAAAAAAAATAGGGGGTGGGGGAATTCTCCCTGCTACCTTTCACCAAATGAGTGTCCGCAATACTGGAGGGGTTGACTTTTACCAAATGAACATCGGCAGCACTGGCTGTGTTGCCTCTGTGCACATAATTTGCCATGCCTACTTTCTTTCGGGCCCCACAGTAATGTTCCTAGCCGTGTATTTGAATTAACCAGACCCAGAGGATAAAACTTTCAAATTAAACACATTCCTAAAGGATTTCAGGCTCATTGTGTATGCACCAAGGAAACATAACATCCTAAAAATAATACATACACAGGGAGAAGCACATTTTCCACGAACATTAAAGCGGAATATGAATTATGACCCAGCTCATGGGAATAGACATCTGATTACATGCAAAATGGAGCTTTTGTAAATAACATCAGTCTTTGTGAGCTACCACAATTATTATCAACCATTTAATTTTACTCCCTAGCAACTCATCCATCATTGTTAAAACTGTCCACTTTTGTTTTTTTCTCTTCTGATTCATGAGGCTCCCAATTTTATAAAGTTCACCGGTAAAGCTATATAGATTACTAACCCAGCAGCGAAGAAGTTCACAAGATTATTAGATTCACCAAAGCACATGCTGCTTTGTATATATGCTATTTTGGGAAGTATTCTGCTGGCGTATTGCTGGAGCAGCAGAATTACAATGGTAGCCATTCTGTTTGCTCTTTATATAAAGGAGTCATAAAAATGTCTTTAAACTTTTTAGGATTTGGGTATTTAAGAGCAAAGTGACTCCCAAGAAAACCAGGAATACTTCATCTTGTCTCCCTCACCCCCAATATTTGACACTGTGTCATGAAATACCATCTACAATTCCAGTTGGTCTATGTCAAATTTAATATGCTGGCCTCATAACGAGTGAAATAAGTCACACACTGGCCTTGTAAATTCTATTTCACAACAAAGTAATGAGAAATGTTTATCAAGAGAATTTAACTTTTTCAGTAGGCCTCCAAATTTGTCCTTCATCTATTCCTGTTTTAAACTCTTAAACATCAGACTTAGGAAGCACCTGTGGCTGATGACTTTTTGTCCTGAGTGCTAGTTGGGACATCTGAACAATGCCTTAGAGCAGCGGATCTCAACCTGTGGGTCAAAACCCCTTTGAAGGTCGGATGACCCTTTCATAGGGGACGCCTAAGACCATCCTGCATATCCGATATTTACATTAGATTCATAACAGTAGCAACATTACAGTTATGAAGTAGCAAGAAAAATGATTTTATGGTTGGGTCACTGCATGAGGAACTGTATTTAAAAGGCCAGAAGATTGAGACCACTGCCGAAGAGTTTGAACTGCATCAGGAGTAAGCTTAGAAAGCCTTTTGGCCTGTAAACAATGTTGTCAAATTTCTCCTTGCAGTTTCAAGGGCATTTGTCATAGCAAGTGAACTAGCTGTACAGTATTTGGCTGACTGGAAAAGCTTATTTGTTTTGTCTCCTCTAGTGGAATACGAGCCCGGTGGGCCAAGGACCATTACTATCATCTTCATTTCTGTGCTTAAATAGTATTAGTTGAATTAATATTCACTGAAATGAAGAGATGAACATTTAAAGTGAGATTGCGAGTTTATATTTCTAAAAAAACATTTTAACTGTCTAGTACCTACTTTCTTTCTAATCTTGCCCTGGAAAAGTATTAACTGGAAATGCTAGGCAAAACTTTATACTGAAGCAACTCTTTGCACATTAATATCAAAACAAAAGAAATTAAAGGGGGTGTAGCATTTTCTGTGCCCTCTCCACCACTCTCCCCACCCCCCAGAACTTAATTTGCACTATGCATTGGCTTGAAGTTTTATTTTGTTTGATTCAGTCCCTACCTATACCACTGAGATTGATATAATTATTCCCATTTTTAAAATTAGAAACTGGGGTTCAAGGAAAATAAGTAACATGCTTAACTAAGAAATGGTAGAAGTGGAAGTCAAATCCAGATCTATCTAGCTCCAGAGCCTAAGCCATTTCCCCTGTTTTGTTACAACAAACTTTTTTTTTTATCCAGGCATAATCATTAATAGCTTTTAATTTTCAACTTTAACTCTGTACCTTAAACCTTAGAGTTAAAAGGAAATCCCAGAGGTCTGAAGAAATAGACAGATAATATCTAAAATTGTGGTAGTTAACAGGAGATTTGGAATTAGAAAAACTGTGGGCAAAAAAGGCCAAGTGACTTTTCCTCACAAAGCCTCAGTTTACTCTTCTTAAAACGGAAACAATAATGCTGGGAGAATGAAATAAGCCTCCACACTGAAAGCCTAGAGCAGTGGGCTTGACCCACAAAATGCGATTCAGGCAGGGCAGCTACTGTCCTTCCAACTCACCACCTGTTCAAGCAACAGTGTTAACTGTACACTATTTCTCACACTGTAATGACAAAGAAGAAACACGCTAACATATGTGCCCCAGACACTCAGAGAAGCCTGCCCCAGGAATCCCATTTCTCTTCACACCTGAGAGTAACCCAGGTGTTCTATCTTCACAATCACTGACAATGCATTAATCTCAGCATGCTCCTCTGCTTTTGCCGCTCATAGTTACAACCATAATTTTGCAACTTAATTCAAATACAAACATACAATAAATGCTGAATTCCGTTAATAAATACAATGGAGTAAAAGCGTGCTGGAGGCAAGAGGAAGAAGGGAATGGTTTATGGAACGCCCTTCTAATCTAAGGCACGCGAAAGGCCATGCCAAGGAAGTGCATACAAATGGATCAAATATCTAGACTTCCAGAAGCAATCTTGTTTTAATGAACGGGATCTTGTTTCCACTCATTTAAGAAATATCTAGTAATGTGTCCTTACTGTGGCATGACCATGTGTTAGGTGTTGGGATACCATGGGGAGCCAAACACAGAGAGGGTCCTTGTCTCCTCTAGTCTAATTCTGGTGGAAAAGGGCAGCTTTAAATGAGATCAACACTCATACACACAAAAATCAAATAGCAGCTAAGAGAAATGCTACCAAAGAGAGAGAGAGGTGTGCAATGAAACTCCATCCAGCAGGATCTGGCCTAGCTAGGCAGGTCAGGGAAGTTCTCTGAGGAAGGAAAGCTTGATTTAAGATTTGGAGGCTGGCCCAAATGCCCATTGACTGATGAGTGGGCAAACAAAATATGATATAGCCACACAGCGGAATATTATTTGGCTTTTGGAAGGAATGAAGTTCTGATTCATGCTACAACATGAATGGATTTTGAAAACATCATGCTAAGTAAGAGAAGCCAGTCATGAAACACCACATATTGTGTGATTTCGTTTATATAAAGTATCTAGAACAGGAAAATCTGTAGAGACAGAAAGATTAGCGGTTGCCTTAGGCTAAACAGGTAGGGGTGGGCAGGGTGAAGAGTGACTGTTAATGGGTTTGAATGAGAAATGATTGCTAATGGATATGGGATTTCTTTGGGGGTGTGTGATAAAAATATTCTAAAATTAGGTACTGGTGGTGATGGCAGAAATTTTAATACACTAAAAATCATGGAATTTTATATTTTAAGTGGGTGAATTGTGTGGTTTGTGAACTATATATCACTAAAGTTATTATAAAATATTGGAAGGTTAGAAAGATAATGAGCTGAGGAACAAGGGGGCCAGACTGGAGCAGCGAGCACAACTGTGAGGACAGAAAGAAGGCGGATGTGGCCAAGGCAGGAGGATCCGGCATGAGACCAGGCTGAGGAATGCAGGGGCCAGTCCACACAGGGCCCCGCAGGCCATGTTCTTAGTCAGATCCTGAGCACACAGGGATACCGCTGCCAGGTCTTAAGCAGGTAAGGAGGATGAACCAATCACACTTTCATTTTAAAAAGATCATTCTGGCTGAAGTAAGGAGGACAGACCAGAGAGCATATGTAAAGAGCACGCAGGAGGCTATGAGTGGCAAGGGCAAGGATGGAGGTGGCACTGATGGGCACATTAGAAAGATGTCTAAGATGCTAAATCAGCAGGACAAGGGGTTAGACTGGTAATCAGCATCCAAGCAGAGAAACTGGGGGGGGGGGGGGGGGGGGGGGGAGGGGAGAGAGAGCAGTTGGTTCTATAACTCCAGTGCTCTCTGACATGTGAATTTGTGAGTCACCTAAAGAGAGACAAGTGGAACCATGGGTGTGCAGAAACTGGGCTCAGCAAGAAGACAAAGGGGCCTGAAACTGCACTTTGAGGAATTCTGACACTTAATAGCCCAATACTACATAACTAAAGTCTAAGCATAAGACAAACCCAAACTGAGGGTCATTCTATGAAATAAGCAGTCTGTAACCTTC
Organism: Murina feae; assembly: GCA_004026665.1. Classification (NCBI taxonomy): domain Eukaryota; kingdom Metazoa; phylum Chordata; class Mammalia; order Chiroptera; family Vespertilionidae; genus Murina; species Murina feae. Next base: position 5,559 of record PVJC01000177.1, read on the forward strand.
AACTATGTCAAGGTTCTGCAAGTGAAGGAAAGAGTGAGAACCTGTTCCACATGAAAGGAAACCAAAGACACATCACAACTAAATATAATACACAATTCTGAACTGAAACTTTTTACTATAAAGGGACAGTATATGCATTAGACACCTTTTTATATCTTTATGCATAAAGACATAAGGACCAGGACAACTGGTGTAACTTGAAAGTGGTACTGTATCAGAGATAATTCCTTGATTTTGATGGTTACTACAATAGACAGGCAGGAGAATACCCTTGTACAGGGATCACATACTAAAATATTCTGGGGTGACAGGGCAAGAGGTTGGCAACTTACTTTCAAATGATTCAGAGGTATTTTGTTTGTTTGTTTTGTTTTTAAATTTTATATTTTGTATTGATTTCAGAGAGGAAGGGAGATGGAGAGAGATAAGAAACATAAATGATGACAGAAAATCACTGATTGGCTGCTTCCTGCAAGCCCCCTACTGGGGATTGAGGCCACAACCAGGGCATGTGTCCTCACTGGGAATCGAACCATGAGCTTCTGGTTCATAGATCAACACTCAACCACTGAGCCCACACTGGCCTGGCAAAAGAAAATTTTTTTGTATTAGTCTTGCTACTTTTCTCTAAGCCAGTGGGCATGTCCATTTGAGGAGAGCAGATTGTAGAAGAATAGGTGTCCAGAAAGTTTCCCAAATGACTTGAAATAGTTGTGAAGTTGTGTGGGAGAATGAGTTGATGAGAGAAGAAGAAGAAGACTGCTAGGTCTGGGGTTCATTATCAAGATGGTGATACAGGGACAACAACTGTGTGACTTTGAACCACAGTAAAGGTCTTAAAATATAGCATTTTAAACTTATTCTTTATGTGCTATATATATCCAATTTAGTAAACATGTTTATTTCTAATAATAGATAAACTATATTTTTAGGTTGTCTCTTCCTCAGTCTTATTTGAGAAAAATTCAAATTACCAGTTGTGAAATATATTAGAAAAATATAGTTTAAAACCCACAGATGTTAAATTCAGTATGTATATATTATATGCATGTATATGTCTGATACGTATATACACATAACACATATAAATTTTATTTTAATAAAATACTACCACAGATTGTTTTAAAATATCATGGAAATACTTTAAGACCAACATCATTTGCTTTAGTAACTGTTCAATACATAGTTTTTTAATTAAGCTGAATTTCATTACAAATTATTACCCTCTTGACAATATTTTGGCAATGAAAAAGAAAGGGTAGGAAAAACAACTGCATAAATATATGAAATCCAAAATTGCTACTGGCCAACTGAAACTCAGTTATGATATAAATAAAAATTCTCTCTATATATCAAACTCAGTGAAAAGAGATATTTACAAAACTCTATATTCTTTCCTTTTGAGATCTCACTGGTCTCCAGGTGAAGGGTACCTTTATTTGACACATCTTTATCTGGGATCTATAATGCTCATAAGACATAACTCCTCCAGTTTATTCATGTGAGTTACTTCTTTTCTGGCCTACACTTCTTTTCTGGTTTTAGCACTAATGCATTTTTGAACTGACACATGACTTGGCTTAGCAAGCAACCAACTTCATGGACTACTGTCAGTAAAAATTTGGAACACAATGTGATTGTGTGTGCATTCTAAATTTGCATGTGTGAGGCAGTTAAAGACCTTCTTAGCAAATTAGCTATGAAAGGATAGGGTTCAAACTACATCTACTGAGTTTAAGGGTATACGTGATGCACCATGAAATGAAAAAAGTGAAAATATGTGTAGAATGATTCTACTTCCATACTACCCCTCCTCACCCCCCCCCACCCCCCGAGAGAGCCCCTGGACACATGTGTCCATGCACATGTACATCTGTATTAGCAAAGCAAAATGTGTAAAAGAACAACAGTCTGTTATTCTTGTTCCATCTTGATGTGGGGGGCGAGAGCACAAGGGCGGAATCACAGAAATGGTTGGAGAAACTTTTTATGTAAAATATTATATATAGATGTTTCTGAGTAAGAGTTAAAGATGTTCATAATTTTGTTCTCCACATCACCAACTTCCCTTCTGAAGAGTTAGAGGTTATTTATCCCTCCTACATGTCCTGCCAAGAATGGTCGACTTATCACTGATTACCTAAACAGGTTTGTCTTTAAAATGGTGTCTTTTTGTGTTGTGGGAGAAGCGCACTATGAAAGGGCTATGTGTTAAGTAAGGTGTGTATGTCAAATTCAGCACATGCTCTACCCATGAAGCACACTTTAGCTAATTGACTGGTTAGCAAAATCACATGCAGGGTGATTGAAACTACACAGAATTATAAAGAAAACCCTTCCAAATGGCTCACATCACACTTAACCAATTATGTTTACCATTGTCCTGGATCATAAAATAAGCTATAAAACGTGGTCCAAACATAATCTAACACAAAGAGAGTTGCAAACAGAATAACAAAGGCCCTCTACCCTCTAAATGAAATAAATAGAAGCCTGCAAACAGATTTTCTGGCCATGAAAATGAATCATTGGGAGATTTTGCTAAACGCACAACTTTGAAAGTTAGAGAATAAAAATAATAAAAATCTTGGTTTCCAAGAAAACCACAAGCTCCTAAAAAGTAAAAACCCAAACTTTTATCTGTGTTTGGTAAACAAAGTAGACCAAAGCATGTCTGCACCACCTTTTCAGATGACAACCACAAGGAGTTGAATTGCACAGTAATACACCCATGTTGGACCAAGTGCGAATGTTAGAAACATTTTGCATTCACAGTGAGTCACTCTGAAACAATAAAAAGAGGTAGGAGGAGCTTAGTTTGACAAACACTTAGAAGTTTTCTAACACAGCCCAAACCTCTATTGATTCCCACCCTAGCTTCACCCAAAATCATCTATTCATACAGATCATAAACTAGAGAGCGTTCTTTTCATTTATGGCTCATAGAGCAATACATGGGATCTTCCTGTATAGGCCCATGGCAGCAGCTTGGGGCAATAATTAAATATGACATCACTATTATTTATCTATATAAATATTGCATATGTATATTATGATGATAGCCATCACTCATTGACTGCCTACTATGTATTAGGTACACTGCCGATTGCTTTGTATACTTGATGGTATTTATTCGTCAAACAGCTCTGCAAAGCATTATCGTTCCTGATTTACAGAGTTGGAAAAGGATTCAGAGCTATAATTTGCTTCAAGTCCCCCAGCTGTTCAAACTGAAGGCTATGAGATCCTGAAAGTCCATGGTCTCTTGGCTACACCCCAAGGAGTCTGTGTGGATTTATCACTAAGCCTGGGATGGATTTAGGCTCTATCCTATGGGTACAAGACTGAAGCGGCAACATAGTTTTCCGTGCAGCAGAAGCAGCCTCAGGCAAGCAGGACAGAGGAGCGCTGAGCTTGCCTTTATGTTCCTTCTCTTCTGAGATTGTTCAGAGAGAGCTAAATCTTCCTGATGATCCTTCTAGTTCAGTTCTCGCTTGCTCATAACAAGAATGTGAAGCCCAACAATAGAGTATTCTCGCAGAAGTCTACCTTGGACGCCCCATATTTGTACCTTTATGCTCAAAAAAATAAGGCATGCTATCAGTCGGCCGTTCAAATTTTAGACCTCCTGCCATTTCCTCCCTCTAAATCCATCACCAACCAAGTGAAGAAATAGGAGGTGATTCCTCCTTTATCTCCACACTGACCTGGACAAGTAGCTTCATGTAAACAATATTAAACAAAACCCCCGAGCCTCGGGTTTGGTTCATTTATATTTATAGCTTTGCTGTCCAGTTTTGTCGCCATCAGCCCGTGTGGCTATTGAGCACATGAGATGTAGCTAGTTCAGTCTGAGATGTGCTGCAGGTGTGAAATACACACTGAGCTTCAAAGACTTAGTAAAAAAAAAAAAGTGAACTATCTCAGTAGCAATTATAAGATGTTGGTTACGTGGAGGAAATGAGAATATTTTGGTTATATGAGGTTAAATAAAGTATATTATCAAAATTGATTTCATCAGTTTCTTTTCACTTTTTTCCCCTAGCAAATGTAAAATTACACATGCCTCTTGCATTATAGATCTGTTGGACAGAGCTGGTCGGGAATCAGGAAGAAGGCTTGCCAGAGCTGCATGAAGACAACTAAAATTTCATACCACATACAGTTCTTTTTGTTTTAGTTTAATCCTAGAAGAAAGAAGTGTATTAAAACTGCAGTTGTATCAAGTCCTGGGTGAACATACACTAAGGGGGAAAAAGGGGACGTAGGTGGGTTTGAAAGAAGGAGTGAAAGAAAGGGAAGGAAGCCAAGAGAAGAATCAAGCATTTTCTGTTAAAAATGTAATTGTTGATCTGTTTGGTGGCATAAAGTGATTTCTAAAAGAATGCCAACAGCAAGTGAGAATTAAGTTTCTTCCTGATTCACAAGGTTGAGTCAAGCACAGTATCTACAGAAGCTATTCCTGGACCTTCTTCTTGGAAAGCTGTTGCCTTTGCAATTGTTTAGCTGATCACTTCTGCACGATAATTATAGCTCACTGTTGTTCCCCCTAAAAACCAATGACATCCATCCAAAGCATTATAGCTTACACTTCAGGGAATATTTATGTGATATTTATAGCCTGTGAAGAAAACCCTGGGGAACCGCCAGTAGGAAGGATTATTTATCAATTCCTCATTCTTCAAGTTTGAATTTTCTTGATATTCATATCCAAAGGACATTTTATAATCCTATGTAATACTAGTGTGTGTGAATATACTTTGGCATATTGGTCAACTTCAAAGTAAAATCTTTTTTTTTTTAATGGAGAGAACAAAACCTAGCTGATCCCACTGTAAACACAGTAGACAAATAAAAAAGAATCCATCAAGAAAGTAGTGTTACATACTTGAAGAATTTTTTGAAGTTAGCCAAGAAAAATAAAGTAAAATCTAGGAGGAAAAATTGGAGTTTCCATTTCTGGGGATTGTACTTCCTGGTGATATAAAAACAAAAGTTAATTCAGAGAGATTCAACTTGGAAGTTAGCACTGCATAAAAAACAATAGGAAATATTTAACTATGTGCCTATGTTTGTACACAAATAGAAATAGATATAAACAGACCTTAATTAGCACTGTAGACGTTAATTATCTTTGTACAGTAATTATGAATGGTTTTGTTCTGATTTATTTCATAAAGCTTACTGTGTTCTGTTAACAACTAATTTTTCCCCCTCGCAGCCGTAATAGAAGGCTTTTATTGCACACTTTATTGCATCTGCTTCTCATTTCATGATCATTGTTCTGGTCTGTCAGAGCAAGCAACTCTACAACTTCCCAAATCTGCAAGATTAAGCAAATATTTTGACAATGCCTAGATTTTTTTCTTTTTTAAAAAACAGAACAAATAAAGATAAAAATAATTTTTTACTTACCCACACAATGTTAGGAGGGTTCTTAATTGAAAGAGTATAAAGAACAGGCAGCAGTTACATATACTTTAGGTGGGAAAATGTACCGAGCAATTTCCTGTCTGATTTCACTTAAGCTTCTTAAGAATCCTGTCTGAACCACACAGCTGGGGTCACAGAGCATTCCTGGACTGTAGGGGTTTGCTGGACCCTGGGGAAAACACCTGGAGGCTTTTAGATTGTGACTAGCTTCTAGAACAAAACAGAAGTTTCCAGTTCACCTTGAATGACCACAGCAGGTAAGCTGAAAGATAAGTGTTTGAATCATTAAGATTAAAAAAAAAATGTTTGTGCTATATGCAAAACCTCATGACTCTTCCCAGACAGTGCCTATGCCTACCTGAGTGGAAGCCTTTGTAAGAGACTAGAGGCCTGGTGCATGGATTTGTGCACATTGAAAAGAAATTAATTAGAAGAAATATTTTAGAGGCTGGGGAGGTACCATGGGAGGTTGGCTCTGGGGTGTGTCCAGCCCATCTCGCCCAGTCCCAATCAGCCCTGATCGGGGCCCTCTCGCCCAGTCCTGATTGGGCCTACTGGGGCCAATCAGGGCCGACCGGCCGGGGAGGGGCGGTGGGAGGGCTCCAGGCATGTCCAGCCCTTCTCGCCCAGTCCCAATTGGCCAGACCCCAGCAGCAAGCTAACCTACCAGTCAGATGTCTGCCGCCTGTTGGTCAGTGCACATCATAGTGACTGGCTGAACAGTGGAACAGTCAACGGACACTTAGCACATTAGGCATATATATATTAGGGAGAGACAGAAAAGTTGGGGAAGGGAATAAGGAGAAAATCCATTCACCCAAAAGAATTCATTTCTTCTACAAACATCCTAATGGTGGAAGGCAGAAGATAGACAAATAAGTCAATAAAAACATAAAATACAAATAAATGCGGTAACTGTGAAGTGACTTATTGTGGTCATTTTGCAATATGTACATCTATCAAGTCATTCAGTTGTACACTTTGAACTTACACAATGTTATATGCCAATTGTATTTCAATAAAACTTGGGGGGGGGGAATAAATGCTAAGAGGTCATGGTGGTCCAGGTAGATGGAGACTCTATGGTTGTCACTGGAATGAGAAAAATGGGTAGGAAAAAGAGCTTAAGAAATAGTCTCTGCCCTTGAGAGTAGTTTAGGGAGTGAGTTAGAGGAAGATAATGGGGAATAGAATGCAAGGTGAAAGTGAGGGTTAAATGAACTCCAGAGGCATAGGTGGGAGGCTCTCCTTGGAAGCGGCACCTGGCAGGGAAAATTTCTCTAAGAAGGCAATGGGAATTGAACTGGCAAAATTCTGTTAGAAAGACAAGGAAGAAGACATGGCATGGCTGGGAAATTATGGTTAACCGTTCTGTGCTTCGGTTCCCTTATCTTCAAAATGAGATAATGATAGTGATGTGAAAGAATTGAAGAATATGTGAAGTACTTTCCACAGCACCAGGCACGTGATAAGTGCTCAAAAAATGTTAGCTGCTATTAATAGAGGATTCACCCAAAGTGCTCTCAACTAATGAGCCAAATGTGGAGGGAGAAGGTAAGTTGAAGCAGAAATCCAACTGAACGAATGAACGAATACAGCTAAGCAAGCAAAAACTTGAATCCTTATTAGGTATCCTCCCATCATTATCTCAGGAGGTCAGTGCGGTTCTAGAAGCTGTACAGACTTCCTATACAATATGAACCTCCTGTAGCACAATATTTCCTAACAACCCTCTCGGGCACAGATGCAGCTGCTAGGCAGCAGACAATGCAACTGAACCACCAAGCACACATTCCACTTCCACTCTCTCACTTCGTGGGAATCCCATTAAACCCTAGTCTTGAAAGAGATGACCTCGCAATGCAAACCCAGGTAATTCAATTCAACAAGCATTTATTGAACCCCTGTGATGTATCAGGAACTCCTCTAGATGCTGAGGATGATATAAAGAGAGGAAAAAGAAAAAGACCCTGTCCTTGAGGATGTCATAATCGAGAGGGCGAAAGAGATGCAAAGTCATTTTAAGGCAAGGTCGCCTGAATAAGTGCTCTAATAGAGGATGGAAGAATGACATTCGAACACAGAGGAAGCTGTAATGAATTCTGACGGGGGCAGTTAGGAACGGCTTCCCTGAAGAGCAGACGTAGCATGCCATTATAAGAGATCAATAAGGCAAGCCCAGGAAATTGTTTAATGACTTTTTCATTCATGGAAACAACTCAGAAAAAGCCTGAGGGATGCCATCCCTGTCTGCATTAATATGTGTGTGCATAGATGTGATTACATGTTTGTTGTTACTATAACATATCATATTTAAAAAACAAATATGCACATTTATCTACTATTCTGATCTTCAAACAGAAAGAAATCCAAGAACACTTTACTTTTTGGAAAGCATAGCCTTGAAGTTAATAACAAAGTAAGAATGGCAAATGACTAAATGTCTCATGGACTAAGCTAGTGGACCCACACAGAGGCCTGAGAAAGCCCACATTTGTTTTATCCAGCAATAAGACAGAACAGAGAGGGTTTTTTTCTGTATATGTGGCTGCCTTTTTCTGCTGGACTACAATCACTAATAATTTGTTCAGACCAGCACAGGAAACAGGTATTGATCACAATAAGCCACAAACACCTGCTACAGCAGGTTATGGTCTCCATGGAAACCCTCCAATAGAACCAATCTGAATTCAGTTTCAGAAGTAATGAGAGCAGATAATTTTACACTCAATCAATCACTGTCAGCTGCCGTTATCAGCCAATCAGTCATTATGTCAGTCAGTCGCACTTTCAACAAACTTCTTCTGTGGTGTGGTCAGATGAGAATGTTTTGACATCCTGAAGCAACACAATCAAATTGGCTTGTCTTCCCTGGCAAGAAGCCAAAGACACAGAAATGCATTGTGTTTGCAAAGGCAAAAAACAGATAGGCCGATCAGAATACACTGTGGTTGCGTAAGACTCTAGGCAGCAATTACAATAATTTCATGACACTTAAGTCAGAGAAGTATTTTAGACCCAAAGGTCATATAAATTAATCCTTCCATTTAAACAAGAAGGACGAGAGGATTGTAGAGGTTAAAATCTCTGCCCAAAGCTACACAGCTAACTGAGGACTAACCCAAGACTAAAACATGAGTTTTCTGCCAGTCCAGTGCTTGTCCAGAATGTCATGTTGCTGTTATTAAAGATTTTTTTTTTGTTTTTTTGTTTTTTTTGAGGCAAGAGTATAGGATAGTTAAAGGATAGGTTCCAATTCCAAACAGAGAGCCCAGAGTCTGTGGGAGACTCACAGGATGCTGGTGGGTCTTGTGTTTGGCAGTAGTCTGGAACTCTTTTCTGTTTGGAGTTAGTCTATCCTTGGGCAAATACAACTTCCTGTTTCTAAGGAAGAACAAAAGACTTTGAAATACTACTGGGCTACCAAATCATTGTTACAAAATGACATTTTGATGAGTTTAGGGCAGGATTATCAAGAACACATGGAATGAATTTCCCTAAAAATGCATGGTAGTGGGAGGTAAAATTTGAGGGGGGAAATCTGCTTGTGGCAAATACATCTGAGCTCTTGTCAACCTCAAACATTGGAAAAGTTGCTCCGGACTTCTGAAGGACCGGAAAGGCATTTGTTTCACTGATCCTTTGTAAATGTAGGTGTAGTCCTGCAAATCCCAAATATTCCCAAGATTCCTCCCTATTATCTCTAAGAGTTGCTTTATTAGTTTCAGGTTTTTTTTTCTTTTATACTGCATTATTGCTTTGCCTATTTCTCAGAGACAGTTTTCTGAGGTTGATATTCATACTCTTTTTGGTAAAATGGATCAACCTGATGGTTCTCAGACTTCAATAAGCATGATATCAGAGCTGTTTAGACTCTATCTCCAGAAATCTTCATTTAACAGGTGGGGTTAGGCCCAGAAACTTGCCTTTTCATCAAGAAGCCCAGGTTATTCTGAAGCACTTTCTCTGCCAATCGCCTTGAAAAACATTGGAAATTATATTTAGTAAAGAATTTGGGTCATTTTTTGATGAAAGTTTTCTCATCACATTTCTTCCCAGCCACTTTCAAGTTCATGAATTGTACATACCATCTGTATCACAAGAACACAGTTTAATGGGTATGATCACATGCTTTGTACATATATAACCACTTTCTACTAGTTGTAAGTAGGCCTTTATCTTAAACTATAAGCCCGATTCACAAAATTCATGCAAGGCCTTCCTTCCCCCTGCTGTTGGCACTGGCTTCCCTCTAACACCTGGGATCCGGACTTCCCTCTGGCACCCAGGATCTAGGCTTCCATCTGGCACCCAGGACTCAGGCTTCCCTTGCAGCCCCTGCTTTATCTGGAAGGTCTAATTAGCATATTACCCTTTTATTATTATAGACTAGGGACCCAGTGCATGAAATTTGTGCACTTGGGGGGGGGTCCCTCAGTCCAGTCTGACCCCTCTCACAGACTGGGAGCCCACAGGGGATGTCCTACTGACGACTTAGGCCCGGGAGGTGATCAGCTGATCAGGGGAAGGCGTCAGCCCCATCACCCTACTGCTGTAGCCACTGCCAGCCACCACAGCTGCCAAGGTGTTTTCATCAACATGGACTCCAGTCCCTTCACCATGAAAAAATGACAACTTTCTTTAGGCATTTTCAAGTTGTGTCTTTTATAGGATATAATCTTTCTTTCTTTCTTTCTTTCTTTCTTTCTTTCTTTCTTTCTTTCTTTCTCTCTTTCTTTCTTTCTTTCTTTCTTTCTTTCTTTCTTTCTTTCTTTCTTTCTTTCTTTCTTTCTTATCTTCATCTAAGAATATGCTTCCATTTATTTTTAGAGAGTGTGGAAGAGAGAAGGGGAGACAAAGAGAAACATCAATGTGAAAGGGACCCTTTGATTGGTTGCCTCCTGCATGAGCCCTGATCTGGACAGGGAGGAGCCTGTGACCTAGGTACACGCCATTGGTCAGAATTGAATCCACACCCTGCAGTCAGCAGGCTGAGGCATTATGCACTGAGCCAAACTGGCTAGGGCAGGATATGACATTTCTTAGCCCCTCCAGTGGCAGACCTTTGTTTTTCCCTCCAGGAGTGTAGTAGAAAAACCCTAGGTCACCTCCTTGGATTCTTCTAACCCAAGTTACCAAGAACACTGCAAGTGGCAGCATACAGGGAGCTTAGCCAATGCACGGTCAGAAAAGGTGTTTACGCTCAAACTGGTTTGTCTCAGTAGATAGAGTATTAGCCTGCAGACTGAAGGGTCCCAGTTTTGATTCCTGTTAAGGGCATGTACCTTGTTTGGGGGCACATCCCCAGTGGGGAGTGTGCAGGAGGCAGCTGATCAATGTTTCTCTCTCATCAATGTTTCTGACAGTCTATCCCTCTCTCCTCTTCTCTGTAAAAAACCATAAAATATATTTAAAAAAAAAAAAGAAAAGGCTTTTCTTCTGCAGCCCATGTGCAGAGGATCTCTTGTGTTGTGTCTATTGGGCTAGGGGCGTGTCCAGGCTGCTGGGGGCACACTCCCAAGCCTGGTGGCCCTGAGTTGGCTGTGTCTGCAGACTGAGGGGCATGGACCCGGGCTGCTTGGCATGGGACCCAGCCCACTTGGCACCCCTGGCTGCTTGTCCCAGGACCCAGCCCCTTGGTGCAAGCGCATGCTCAAGCAGCTGCGGGGGCCCTCCAGCTGCTTGTGATTGGCGCTCCTGGCTGCTTGTTCAGGGACCCCGACAGCTTGGTGCCAGCACTCATAGGCCACTCCTGGCCAGGGTGATCTGGGACCCTGGCTGCTCAGGGCCTACACGTGGGCCCGAGGATGTTGCCTGGACTCAGACTGCTTGGTGTCTGTACATGCAAATTAATCCGCCACCTTTGTCAGGTTAATTTGCATACTCACTCCTGATTGGCTGGTGGGAATCACAAAAGGATGGCCAATTTGCATCTTTCTCTTCCATTATATAGGATAGTCAGGTGGTGTATGGGATACCCACTCATCCCATCCAAATCTGTCTAAGGCAGGTGAGGTGGAAAAGCAGAACAGAATCAGCTCCAGGCTTGAGAGGAGACTAGTAATTGCAGCAAGAGCAGTGTGGAAACTTAAACAAGAAAGAGTTGCTTCATTTTTCTAGTCTGTTTGCGTGATCTCAGCTCAAGGTACCTATTTTATCTCTTTGAAAAACACTGATATAAGGCTTTTGTTTGAGTCAGAATCAGTAATTTCTTTCTTACCTCTGTTTTTGTCTTTCACTTATGTGTTTCAGGACATCTGATGGGCTTTGGAGTATGTTTAAAGGATGACAAGTATATTATATATGTACTAGGTAGACATTCCACGTTATAAGAACTCAGTTTTTTTCACCATTGTATCCCCTGAACATGGCACACTGCCAGGCATATACCAAGCACTCAATAAATATTTGTTGAACACAGAAATGAATAAAAGAATGGATGGATGACTAACAACAAGTAAAAGCTCACCTGTCTGTATACTGTCTGACTGAATAAAGTTTGAAAGATCCATAGTTTACAGTATTAAACAGTGACTACTCATTTTTTCAAAGGTTGTTCTTATTGATTAAAAAAACAAACAAACAACTTTTAGTTAGACATTGTTTACCCCATAAAAACTAAAAAACAAATATAGTATTTGCCCTCTTATAATCCCAGCTAGCATACAGATTTTTCTTTGCAGTCTTCAGCTCATTTCCTTTTTGTAATGCCTTAAACAGAAATGTCAATGGGAGCCAAAATAACATGCAGACATTTGGGGAGTGAAGGAGAAGGGGGAATTGGGAAAGAGGATGGGAAAATTAATAAAACAACAATAAACTTCACCAAGGTATTTAGCAATGGGTACTCTAAAAGCCTGTAAAGATTCAGACGTCTTTAAAAACTGTCTTTGCTTCACCACCACAGTGATCCCTGGCTTAAGCCTCCATGCATCATTCAGATGAGAGGCAACTCTTGGGAAGTTTACTTATTGCACTAGTGGGTGTCATAGTCTCATGATAGTACCACACACACACACACACACACACACACACACTACACAACCTTTAAATTACCTCAAAACAAGCAAACTAGATGAGAGAGGAGTTCCATGAACTATCAGGAAAATGAGGGAAAGATAAGAAATTAACCTTTGTTAAGAATCCATTGACAGTGCTGCACTAAACTCTTCACATGCAGGATCCCATTTGATACTTACTACTTTCCAGGAAGTACAGAGTAGTATGTTCATTTTCTAGGAAATTAGGGATCAGAGACCTCTGTCCTTGTGGCCAAACAGTAAAGCCAGGACCGAAGTAACAGGAAATATTTACTGAAGGATTAATCAATATCAGTCATTGTTTCTGTATGTTAACTATTAACTCATCTAGTCCTCATTTCAACCTTACAAGGTGGGTACCTCCATGTCCTTGTTAGAGGTCACAGAACAAACACAGAAAGGTTAAGTAATTTGTGCAAGGAGTCACAGCTGGTAAGTGGCAGAGTTGGGGTTGACCCACACTGTCAACTTTGGACTTTAGTCTCTTAACTAGCACACCTAACCATGCTCTATAACAGGGTCTAGGTTGGCCTTCGGAAAAGGTTCTTTCCAGGACACAACTTTGATATATATTTCTAGATATAATAAAAAATCCATACCTCAACTACAGCCTCTGAGACTCTTCCAGCAATATAAATCATCTTTTTATTATATAAACAGATACACTATGTGTTTATAAGTAAGGTAACTATATAATGTATTGCCCAAACCAAGACTCATCTCAGAGTGAACAGATGCACTATAAATAGTCAACCAAGCACTACAGTTGTAACTGGAACTGTCCCAGGTGAAAAAGGGTACCTGGTTACCCTAGTAATGAATATGTGTCCACACACATGATTAGATATAGTCACTTTCAGAGACATTCCAATAAGATCAGCTGGGCTACAGAGGTAACATTAAATGCCTTCTGACATTGTGCAAGTCCATCTCCCCTTCCACTCCAAGAGCTGCTGGCCCTTTCTTTATCTAACACATTCCTTTTAACTTGTTTTCTCACAGAGGACTGTGTGTAATTGGTCAGCCACGAGAGATTAAGTTGTGCTTAGCTGGCTGAGCAGACTCAATAGCGGATGGGGTTTGTGCATGGCCTGGCAGCTTCTCTTACATAAGCCTTCCTATCTACTCTTGACACCATCCCTCCCAAGCCTGCTTCTTTGGGAATTGCCACCCAAGCCCTTAATTTACCTAATTTTTGCCTGCTTAAAGGAATTCTAACTTGTAGTTTTTAATTTCCTCATGGGCCCTTTTTTTATGAAAATTGAAATACTGGGCAAGACATCAGACTCCCTTTCTAAAACAAAGCAGGAAGGAATCAGGGTATGGGAGTGTATGACGAGCAGCTAAACTCAGAACTGAGCTACATCAAGTTATCTAGACCCTTCATCTCCTTCCCATAGATTTCAACTATAGTCAGACAGGAAGGAGACTGGGCTGAGGGCAATCCAGGTGCTGATGATGTTTGAAATTATACTTTACATAAATTATCTCATTTAATGCTCTCTCAATTCTATATGGCAGGTACACTTCCTATTTCCATTTTAGAGATGGAGAAACTGAAACTTAAGGCAAAAATTTTGCCTGAAGTCCAACATCGGTAACTTGTCCCAGAGCTGACACTCTCACCCACTGGGTCTTGACATTCAAATGCACAAACACCCCCAAATAACAATGTCAGAGACAAATGGCATTGGAGAGACCCATGCCTCCCACCTCCTCAGCTCAGTACTTTCTCCTCCTCCAGAAAACACATACCCAGTACTCTGTAAAAATGAAATGAGAGGTCAAAAAACTACATACAGTAAAAAGTGCTATATAAATGTAAATTGTTATTACTACATTAGCCCTTAAATGGTATTAGAGAATTTATTTTACTCTAATAGAGCCATTTAACTTGGACATCAGGCACAGGGCCTGGGCAAATTCCATCCACCATGGAAATGCATCTTGTCCTGGGTTAAAGCCTGTCACACAGTTACCTCCCAGGCTGGCACATTTGCCACATCCCAATGTACTGTCAACAAGGATAAGTACCTTCAAAACACTATAAAAGCACAGAGTACAGGGGATGGAGAATATGGAGGAGGGCAAAGTCAAGGAAGCAAAAGGATTTTATTTTTTACATGTCCCTAGTCCTCCAAACTGGTCCCTTTCCTCTGATTGGCTGGCAGGACAGGTGGAGGTGGTGGCTCATGAGCACGCTGCAACCTCCTCTCCCTGCCCAGTTTCACCGAGCAGGTTTGAGGGTCAAGAGTATTTGCTTGAGTCGGAATTTGCTTCCCAAACTAAAGCTATGCTCACAGGGTTTGATGTCAGAAACAACCTGGAAAGATGACAAGAATGGACTGCAGCCTCCTTCTCCCTCGCACCCCCAAAACTCCCCATTGGGGTTTAAGGTGATTCCATTTTAATGAAGCAGGATGGCATGATGCTTGGGTTATAAAGGAAATTTGACCCACCCCAAAGTGGGCAGCTTTCTCTGAAAGTGAGCTGCTCTAAGATTCATGTCAGGAGCTGCTCCTCCCCCGAGGAGACCTGTGGCCCTGTAACGGGAGCCCCAGGCCCGGTGGTGGCATCTTCTGCTCTTCTCGGAGTCGCTCTGCTGAGCTACCCAGCAATGAGAGCATAATCTGCATTAACTAGTATGGTAGCCAACAGCCACATGTGGCCATGAGCACGAGGAATGTGGCTTGTCCAAACTGAAATGTGTTGTAAGTGCAAAAGCCATACCAAATTTCAAAGACTTAATGTGAATATCTCAATAATGTTTATAGTGATTAAATGTTGAAGTGATAATATTTTGGACATACCCTGTTAAAGTACACATTTCTTCAAAAATAATTTCACCTGTTTCTTTTTTTTTTTTAATATGGCCATGAAAAAAAAATTAATCTTGTAAAGGTGGCTATCATATGTGGCTCCTGCCTTATTTCCATTGGATGGCACTGCTCTAGAGTCTTGACATCTGTGATGTGATGTGCTCCCTCCACCGGAAGCATCAGCATCAACTGGGAGCTTGATGCTGATGCTTCAAGACCCACAGAATCAGCCTCTGCATTTTTACAAGACTCCATGGCAGTCTGCATGCCTGGTAAAGTTTGAGAAGCACGGTCCAGCACATTCTGGGCACTTGAGAAGTACTTATTGAATGAACTAATGAGTTATCTCCAGGAAGCTGCTGTACTCAGAAGATCTGGGAAAAGAGCAAGACTTTTACTTCCTGGCTTTTTCTTTACTTCATTAATATTGATGAGGTGCTCAACAGATTAATCACCTTGCATTGTAGCAGACCCCAGACTCAGGCTTTGAGAAAGTGTGGTCCAAAGATCCCAGGATCTGGTTAGAAATTTAGAATCCTCAATCTCTCCCCAGACCTCTCATTTGGAATCTGGATTATAAATAAACCCCTGAGGTGAGTCTTACACATGTTAATGAATTAAAACTGGAGTTTAAGGGACAGGGTCTCTCAATTACTCTTTGGAAACAAGAAACTGTGATCAGATGTGTGTGTGTGTGTGTGTGTGTGTGTGTGTGTCTGTGTGAGGGGAGGTTGTCTTGGTTTGATCCAGATGGTGGGGCAGCTGGATGCACTGATTCTAGGCATCTCCACTCAGAGCACACAGGTGATCACCTTAAAGGTGCAGCCAGCCACACTGTAGCCACCTAGCATGTACCTGCAAGGATTATCCCTGTTTATCCTAGAAAGGGACATGGTCTCCAGCCTGCAGAGAAGTGGCAATATGTGATTGGTCCTGGCAGCTCAGAGGGTCTTCTCTGATGCTGTGAGCGAAGGGGGTCTGTCAGTCCTGATGCCCAGCATCTGCATCACCTCTCTTCCCATCAGCTGGCACAGGGCCTCGGTCCGCCTCCAGAATCCTTCTCCACAACGGAGTAGGCAATGAGGCTGGTTTGCCAGGGAACTGACCCGTGCCCCCTGATTTTTGAAAATTTTCGATAGAAAGACCACTCTTCGCATTCTATAACCACATTTCTCCTGAAGAGAACAACCACAAGTAGGAAGAAATAAAATGCATTAAGACCTAGAAGTGCCTGTGGAGGGCCTAGTAATAGCAGCCTTTAGCGTATTCTCTGCCTCCTCAAAAGGGTGAGAGAACTGCTCTTCTGAATGTCTCTTGCCTTGCTCTACAGAAATAAATTAGAAGGAGGGTGCTAAGAGTGGCCACAAAAAGCTTCTGTGAAAAGTCTAAGGCGCCTCTACCGTTTTTGCTGCATTGTTCCATGCGAATGTGAGTTTTATATTTTCTGCGCGCCTGACAGTACACAAGACATCCTACTCCTTTGTTGCAGCATAATTGCTCGTATCCTGTATAGGCCCGGAAAGAAGAGCAGAGGAAGCGTGGTCTTCTGGTCATAACTTTTTCCATGGTTGCCCAGCTACAAAAATAGGGCATAGCCATTTATTTAGCAAGCATTTCTTACAAGCCCATTTTCCAGGATGGACCACCATCACTGAGTGAGATACTTGTTCTCATGGTGACAAAATGACTAACTTTAAAACTCCCCAGGAGGCAGAAGTGATTCATATAATTATGTAACAGGGATTTAGAAACGGCTTTGGAAAAAGAGAACAACGGATGCCCATCTCCACCGGGAGATGAGCTGCATCACACTCCCACTCCCTCCCCTGTGGGTTAGGGCACACGGCTCATTTCTGAGGAGGGGCTACATTCTTTCCGTGGACAAATTCAAATGTGCCCAAAGTGGTCACGGTAAAGTCCATGGCCTCAAATGAAAGTAAATGCAATTTCATAAATGCCAATGCCCTCCTATTGAAGAGTACAGTAGGTTTAATTGTAGTGATTCAAGCTTTGTCCAAAAAGGTGCTTCCGGTAGCTTCGTGAAGTGTGTGACCCACGTGTTCAAAACTGCACTGAGTTCATCTTGACACACGTTCCTTTCAACTCACACTCTCCAAGGCTTCTTCCCTTTGTATTAAAAACGGAACTGGTGTCGCTGAGTACATTGTATGCAGGTCAGCTTTGCAGGGCTCGCCCATAAGCCGTGGATAACGTGTTCCTGAAGTCGCCCGGTTTCACTTACCCGAGTGCCCCCTGGGCTGCAGGAAAATGAGAGAGAACCCTGTGTCCTGCTTTCCTCTTCCCCGTCAGCCAGGCCTCCGGGGAGGTCAGCAACTCAGCAAGACCAGGGAAGGGAGGAAGGCGCAGATGTGCCTGATACAGGGTCTCCGCCCTGTAGGACAAGGCACATGAGTGGGAGGACAAGACCCCTTTCCCTGGGGGAGCTGTATCTCCTGGCCCTGGACCCCGAATCTCCTCCTGGAGGGCTTCACCCCAAAAGCCCAGAGAGCATCCTGGCCGAGCAGCCAACCTGTTTCTCATTATCCTGCTTGATGGAGACAATCTGCTGGCATGTGCAGTTTTAGAAATTTCATAAGCTCAGGACACAAGGAGACTCTGACGTCAATTCCAGCAGGAACCATACAGTCCCCTCGAACAATGTGTGGGAAGCCTAAGGGGAGGTTTGAAATAGGCGCTGGCACCGAGAGGAGTGGGGTTGGCTTCCTACTTACAGTCTCTTCTACTTAAGACTTGGCTCTTCAAGCACATGCCACATCCTGGAGCCTCAGGGGAGTGGGGACCCACTGCTGGTCTCGGATACGGCCAGCGTCATCCCGCCGCACCCGCAGGATGGCCCCTAACCTGCTCCTCCACACTGTGTCCCACTTCAGCTCTCCTTCGTGCCTTTGCCTCGTGGACAAAGCTCCATCCATAAATCCTTACTTTGAAAAACATGCCTGCTGAGGCTGGCCCCTTTGGGCACCCCTTTGGGTCTGAAAACACTCCTGTCCCAACAACACGTCTGCTGAAGTCAACCGGACCTGAGGCGCTGGCGGCTCGGTGTTTTCGGAAACTGTGGAGAGCTCTCTCGCCACAATTCTCTTGTTGTCGTCAAAAGCAATTACATGTTTCAGATGATGAAAAGCGCTGTCATGAAACGCTGGCACGGCAGCCAAGGAGACAGATGTATTAAACCACACGGCTTCTAAGAACTCCCACTTACACCGGAGCTGGGCGAGGAGATGAGGCTGCGATACACCCTTCTCCCACTCCCTCCCATGCGGGCCTAGTGCTCGCGGCTCATTTCTGAGGAGCTACATTCTTTCCGTGGACGAATTCAAATGTGCAGAAAGCGGCCATGGTTCAGCCCATGTCCTCAAATGAAAGAATTTCATAAATGCAAAGACCCTGCCATTGAAAAATATTGTAGGTTTAACTGTAGTGATGCGTAGTGAGTTAACATCCAAAATAATTCCTAACTGGTGAGGTGAAGGCTAATGGGGTCTAGGAGATGTTAATTGATCGGCTATAAAAAAATACCCTGTGCTCACAGAAATAAGGAAGCTGTAGGTTCAACCAAAAGTGTTTCTTTTTCTTTTTTTTCCCTTTGTTAATCCTCATCCGAGGATATTTTTCCATTGATTTTTTTAGAGGGTGGAAGGGAGAGACAGAGATAGAGAAACTTCGGAGTGAGAGAGACATGGCTGGGATCGAACCTTGGGCCCTTCAGTCTGTATGTCAAACCAGCTAGGGCCAAATGTGTTTCTTAATTATAGGACTTCCCAGAGCTTTGAATATGGTAATAAGTACTGTGATGTTACAAGACCCAAGTCAATATATATGGATGTATTTCCCCCCAAACCTTCCTGATTCCTTCAAAGTTGAAGATGTGGCACTCTCCACTCTGTCCAACCTGAAAGCCCTGTTCCTCCCTCCCTTCTCTCATCATCCTTCAATGCCCAGCTCAGAGGCGGCCTTCTGGGGGAGCCATCCAGCCCAGAGTGACCTTCCTGCCACTGCTGATGCTGTGGCGCTTACTGCGTGATCGCCCGGTCAGGGAACATGAGCTGCATGTCAGAGCTTCGAGAACATTACATTCCACGCTGGGCCTGGGAGAAGGGGATGTTGGGGCATCCTATACCTCGGGGGACATGCAGAGATCCCGAGATATTCCTAAAGAGAAGACACTAACACAGGCGGTTACCTGTCCCACACACCTGTTTGGGCCCTTGCTCACCACTCCCTACTATGGGCTTTGTGTTGATCTGTTGACCTGATGTGGCTTTCTCACCAATAAACTGGAGTCATAATAGGACCTACTTCACTGTGACGAGAAGTAAAAGAAACTCTTCACGTAAAGCAATCGGATGGTGTCTGGCAGATGATAACTGTTTGATAAAAAGTAAGGTACGTTTACTGTTATCACAGGAGGAAGTGTTACCGCCCAGACTAAATCCCAACAGTTTTGGCTGGAAACCCCACGCAGACTTCACCCTTCCACACTCCTGTGTTCCTCCCACTGTGCCGCACTGCCTCCTGTTCACAACACCTGCTGGCCCCTTGCCTGAGCCCTGCATTCACTTTCTCACATAATGCCTTCTGAGGAGCTTGTGAGCTCGTTGAAGACAAAGGCCACAGACAATGGCACAGTGCCTTTCTGTGTTGGTGCCAGAATGCTGTAACGGTCAACAAGAAAGTTGTTAACTGTAGATACTAAATAAATTCTTTGAACCACAGGATGCGCCTCAATGTTGCACTTAAGACATTGGTTAGAAATACCAACGCCAGGAATGAAGTAGGTTTCCCCAACTGTATTCCAGAGAGCAGGAGTTGGCAATTTTTATTCCTTAAAGGGCCAGAGAGTAAATATCTTAGGCTTTATGAGCCACGCAGGGTCGGTCTCACTGCACAGCTTGACGCTGGCCAAGGAATGGGTAAACGGATGCGGTTGGCTCTGCTCCAATAAAACTGAACAGACAGTGGCCAGATTTGCCCCATGAGGGGTGGTGTGCTGCCCCCAGCGATAGGGATGATGACAGTGTGGGGCAGAAACTTCGTTTAGTGGCCAAGTCAAAAGGGTTTGCTGCATACTCATGCGAGTCTTGTAACTTCAGGGACTCGTTGTTGCAAACCTGGAAGCCTGAGCTCACGCAGCTGCTGTCTCAGCAGCAGCCTGGGCAGGAGGAGCTGTGCTGAGCAGGTGCCGGGGTGATGGGCCCCCACATGCAGCTCCCCTTCCTCCTGGAGTCAGTCCATGATCCCCTGCTGATGGAATCTTCAACCTGCCCGGCATGGACCGCATTGGTGCCTCTGGGTAGGCAGCAGGTGTATCATCAGAGCATCCCACAGCAGTCCCAAGCTGGCTCTAGGAGAATAATACACCAAGGCAGCTATGCCACCTAGTGCTGCCTGCATGTACTGTTCTCATCCTTAAGAACCTGGGAGAGGCTTCGGGGAGGCCTGGTATTTGCTATTTCTGGCCAACACGCTCCACATGCAAATAAAAAAGTCTGAATTCACCACCTTCACTTCAAAACATTCCTTGTGGCCTCATTTAAACATTCCCCTGGAGGCTCATAAGATATGAATGACTTCGTGTGAAGGAGCAGCCCAACTCTGTAGCGCTAATTACCCAAGGATATGCCCCCACACACACCCAGATTTCCTCGCCCGAGGGCTACCGAATCGCTGGAATTCTAGTGGTCTGACTGGCACAGCCTCATGCATCATGCCGTTCATCCTTCAAAATGCAGCTACCTGTAGCAGTACCACTGACGCTGTTTTCAAACAGTAGTTCTAGTATCAGAAGACACTGCTATAATAAACTATGACTGTGTGTTTCCCGTAAGGAAGAAAAACATCAGTCCAGGAGAGAAATGGAGGGGGAATGGCATTTGTCAGATTGTAGTTTCCAGAAATGGATTCGCTTCACTGGATCAGACAGCCCGTTTCCACACATCATCACCAATTCGGCGGGAACCGTTCCAGAAACTCTGAGTGTATGTTTTCTGACTGGATAGTTGATTCCCTTGCTGACTGTTTCTAGTCTAGGTCATAGGTATTTCCATGCACTCCTCTCATCTTTATACAGTTAATCAATAAGACAAAAGCACAGACAGCGTACGAAAAGCCCAACAAGGGAAGAGGCTAACATGAAGATTTCAGGCCGCATGCCACGTACATGGCAGGTTAGGTTGTACAAAGGTGTCCGGCCTATGTCCTACCTGCCTACCTGTGGGCCTGGTACAGGGTTACAGAAGGGACACCTTCCTCTCACTCAAAGTGCCTTTTGGGAATAAATGTGAGCACAGTACCAAGTGTCCTAAAGAAAAATAAATCTCATCTTCATGCTCATTCATTTACTTTATATGATTAAAGCTTTAACCTGGCACATCACTCCTACTTTTGTCCCTGGAACACCAGAGCATGTGCTGTTGGGAAGAGACAGACCTGATTGAAACTATCAATCACTTGTTTTTCACCCAAAGTCAGCTCCCTGTATTTTAAAGTCCTCTACACCATGTACTGTTACTGGTTGCCTACAGCTGTCAGCTGCGAAAACATTCTTTTTTGGACACGAAAATCTGGCTTTTGCCCCTTTTCCCTGGAGACTCCAGCTGACCCCCGCTGACACAAAGGACAAAGGTCCCCTCTGCCCCCTCCCTGTCCAGATGGAATCAAGCTTGCTCAGGTGACCCCTCCACAGCAGAGAGCGCTCAGCGAGAGGGTTCGAGAGGGTTCACCGAGGCTTCAGGACACCAGCACACAGGCAGAGCACTTAGTCACAGGTGGGCGGACCTGGGGAGGACCCTCCTGGTGCCCCTGTCACTGCTGGCCCTGAGGCTGTTGTCCCGGGAAGTGCTGAGCCCAGGAGAGAGGGGCAGACCCCCAGCAACAAAGTTGGGAGTGCAGTCTTTGAGCATGCCTCTCGAAAACAAAGTCCTTGCTTCTCTTTGAGGGGCCATAGGGAGTGAGCACAGAGGATGGTTATTTTTGTAGCCAGAAAACAAGAAAAGGAAGAGTCAGGTGCATATTCAGACAAATGCGTTCATGAAGACGCTACTCAGAATTTACCCAGCAGTAAGGCCTCAGCCTTCATCTGTCCCTTTAACAGTCTCCAAGCTGATACACCTATTCATCCTTGGGGGAAGGTTTCCTTCAGAAAAATCAGTACTTAAGGGAAATGGGATGAGGGGGACAGCTGACTTTTGCTAGTTTGTTTCCTGCAAAGTTATTTCTTTAAAAGGAATCCTTTCTGGGTAGAAGAGACTGCTTTATATTTGTACCCCTGAGCTGCTGGGTGGTAGGTGTGACTTGGAC
Organism: Murina feae; assembly: GCA_004026665.1. Lineage (NCBI taxonomy): Eukaryota > Metazoa > Chordata > Mammalia > Chiroptera > Vespertilionidae > Murina > Murina feae. The sequence goes on from PVJC01000177.1 coordinate 28,171, forward strand.
ATCTCCAGTTTGTTTCAAGCAGACCCGCTTGGGTTGAGCATGAACAGGAAAAAAGCGACAGGAATGGTGGTGACGAAATGGAAAGTGTTCAGGCTGGGCTTAGTCAGCATTCTCATACTTAGCTGTGGTGTTCACATCGATGGATGCAGTTTCTCCTGAGGATAGGAAGACACGCATTGTCCTGCGAGGAGCAAAGAATATGACAGGGAGCAAAAGTAGCCATCAGATGTGCAGTCTCCCAATAGCCCCTGAACACATTTGAAAAGCACTTCTATTTTCCAGACAAATGTTCTCCCACAGATGCAGGATTCATTTCTTCCACAGCCGTGCTCTATTTCTAAAAGGTCTCAAATGATATCTGGGGGTCCCCTTAGACATGGCAATTGGAGGTGATGGCAACCATGGGGCCAGGGGTACAGCATAAGGATCGGAACCCACCGCCTTTGTATCTCTCAGCCCAGGAGGCATAAGAAACACCCAGCCTCCAAAACTGGGCTCCAATCAATACTCAGTGTCCCAATAAAGTCCTTTCAATGAGTGTTTTTATATTTCCCCTCATTAACCATATTGTTTTAAATACTCTATTTTTGAGTAGCGCAGGGCATCTGGACAGTGGGAAAATGGCATCAGGAAACAATGCACTATGTACAAAAAGGCCATATCCTCCGAGCTATGCTGGTGAAGTCATGGTGGATTCTCCCTTTAACTTTCTTGCATGTAAAATACAGTCTTGCATTTATTTACCTGAGCTCTCCCTCAGGTTGGCTAAGGAAAGCCACCTTGACCCTGCTAAGCCTGCCCCTCTGTTCCTCAGTTCTTCATCTTCTATTACATTTGACATGTGAATTCGCTCTTTCTTCAGTGAAGTCAGTGGCATGGATTTTAATGTCATATTTTATGGGTTGGTTTTTATTGAGAACCCTCCTCACTCTTCGTCACAGCAGTTTATGGAGTACGCATGGCTTCTCTGACCGACCCGGGCCCTTATGGGGACTAATATTTATCTAATGTTTCCTGAGTACCTTCAGCTGCTCAGTGGAAGATCACTTCCTCTCCCCAAGGAAACACATCTGCCTCATTACTTCTCACACCACCTCACAGGCATGGCTGTGCAGGTGTTTCAGCATCTTAAGGTGTTTCAGCCGTTCAGGTCATCCACTGGGCCCACCATACAGAACAATTTTAGAAAGAAAAAGGCTGCTCTAGGGACTCCAGCTGGGTTTTGAAAGCAATATTTAGAGAGAGCACACAGGCAGAAAAGGTTGATCATCCTGAACTTCATCACAGTTTCCTTTCTGTATTTTTAGCACCATCTCAATGAAAGTGTAGAAGAGCACTGCCGAAGTCCATAGGCAACAAACAGAATCATTAGGGGTTGAGGAATGGTTTCAGAAAAAGTGGCCTTAAATAATTAACACCACAGCACTCTTCCCTCTGTCTTCATCCAGCAGAGTAAATGTCTCCTGACAGGTGATAGCCCTTCATGTGAGGCCGTAGCTCTGGAGCATTTAAGGTAAGTGAGCTGCTATTGAAAAGCATGCTTCCGTTAAATGCAAAGTCTCAGACAACCATAAAACACCCCTTAAATATTCAATTAGTTATCCGCTCAAGTGCATGAGAGACCCATACACTACTTCCGTATGTGTTTTTTAAATATATTTTTATTGATTTCAGAAAGGAAGGGAGAGGGAGAGAGAAACAGAAATATCAATGATGAGAAAGAATTATTGATTGGCTGCCTCCTGCATGGCCCTACTGGGGATTAAGCCCACAGCGCAGGCATGTGCCCTGACCTGGAATTGAATAGTGACCTCCTGGTTCATAGGTCGACACTCAACCACTGAGCCATGCCAACTGGGCACTACTTTGTTTTGTTTCTAAAGCAAAGGAAAAGAAAAATATTAATAAAAGCAAGTTAAAAAAATCTATTTTTATAAAAACCCTTGGTGTAATGCATCATGTCCAAGGCCTGACCAACCAGAAGGAAGTCAGTCCTGCAGGGGTCGTCTTGGCAACAGCTGTGCCCTCCCTGAGCTGTTTCCCCCGAGGCCTGAGGGAAGAACCCACCCTCAGAGTGCTCAGAGCACCAGGAGCACCCAGCAGCAGTCAGTCCTGGGTTGCTGAGGCGGAGGCCACTGCATGTAGAACTCTGGGTCTGGCCCAAAAGGGGGCGTGACCGGCCTTCAAACCAGACCCTGACAGTAGGGAGGAGGAAGCCCTATTCCTCACAGAATTCACTGTTGTATAGCTTGCTGTCAGTGGTCTACCAGCCAAGAACCCCATTCACCTGCACCCCGGACCCTGACAGGAGGGAGGAGGGAGCCCCATTCCTCATAGAATCGACAGGAGGCCAGCTTGCTGTCAGGGCCTGCCAGCTAGGAATCCTATTCACCTGCATACCTGTATAAAGTTTTAATACATCATATTAGAGGTTGTGGTGGTAACTTTTTTACCCACAGCGTCTATAGGAATTGCTTCAAATTTACTTCTTGGTGGAAGGACCTTTTATTCCCAATATAAATTACCAATTCCATTAAATGAAACTTTAATTTCTAGACTCAATATAAACAGTGAAGTTGCTAAAACTATTAAGGCCCACCTTCTCATTATTGATGAATGCACCATGGCATCCAGTCATGCTATAAAAGCCATAGACAGATTTACTAAGAGAAATTATGAATTTGAATGTTGTATTTGGTGGGAAAGTTCTCCTTCTTGGAGGGGATTTTCAACAATGTCTCAGTATTGTACTGCATGCTATGCGATCAGCCATAATACAAACGAGTTTAAAGTACTGTAATGTTTGGGTATGTTTCAGAAAGTTGTCTCTTACAACAAATATGATATCGGAGGATTCTGCTTATAGTGGATGGTTAGTAAAACTTGGAGAAGGCAAACTTGACAGCAGTTTTCATTTAGGAATGGATATCAATGAAATCCCCTGTGAAATGATTTGTAATGGATCTATTATTGAAGCTACCTTTGGAAATATTATATCTGTAGATAATATTAGAAATATATCTAAATGTGCAATTCTTTGTCCAAAAAATGAGCACATTCAAAAATTAAATGAAGAAATTTTGGATATACTCGATGGAGATTTTCACACAATTTTGAGTGATGATTCCATTGATTCAACAGATAATGCTGAAAAGGAAAATTTTGCCATCAAATTTCTTAATAGTATTACTCCTTCAGGAATGCCCTGTCATAAATTAAAATTGAAAGTGGGTGCAATCATCATGCTATTGAGAAATCTTAATAGTAAATGGGGTCTTTGTAATGGTACCAGATTTATTATCAAAAGTTTACAACCTAACATTATCAAAGCTGAAGTATTAACAGGATCTGCAGAGGAGAGGTTGTTCTGATTCTAAGAATTAATTTGTCCCCATCTGACACTGGACTCCCATTTAAATTAATTCGATGACAGTTTCCTGTGATGCCAGCATTTGCAATGACTATTAATAAATCACAAGGACAAACTCAAGACAAGGCAGGCATATTCCTACCTGAACATATTTTCACACATGGTCAGCTATATGTACTTTCTCTTGAGTTCAAAGAGTTAAAGTTAAAGTTTTAAATACTTCATTACAAGGGAAATTAGTCAAGCACTCTGAAAGTGTTTTCACTAATGTGGTGTACAGGGAGATATCAGAATAAGTTTAATCACTTTATCAGTAAGTGTTTGTATCACTACTGTTTTTATATCATGTTTTTATGTCATGTTTTTGTTTTCATATCATGTTTTTGTTGTTTTTATATCATGCCTCTGTTGTTGTTATATCCTTTTGTTACTGTTTATTTATTAATAAATTTATATATTATTTTCATATACATTTTACTAACTTCCTTTCATCTCTCACACTTCTATTATAGAGAAAAGGCAAATAGCAATATTAAAATATATCCACTAATTAATTCCCTTTTAATGTATACAAATTTTGTGCACCAGGCCACTAGTAAAAGAAATAATCAAGAAAATAAGAAACGATACTATCAATAGTGAACACCTATTTTGAACTGTGTACTATTATTCATTTGCTGGCTCCTGATTATTCTTATGTGGGCTTTTGGATTCAGCCTAAATCCTATGGGAGATATTAATATCCTCCCATCAAACAGAGAAACTGAGGTACAGAGAGGTTAAGTGTCTTGCCCAAAGGCAAAAGTTCTCAAGTGGAAAACCTAGATCTCCAATCTGGGTCTCTCTGAATCCCACGTCCTTCCTCTATTCACAATGTCTCATACATTGAAGAAAGCAAAGAGGAGACATTGAAGTCTGACCCAGCCAAGAAGTTATAATCCAGGCTTATTCAGAGACATTGAATTAACCATATTTTGAGTAAATATGTGTTTTCCAGCCATTGGATCAACTACGATGTGATTCAAACTGGCTCCTCTGAAAGCCAAAGATACCAGATGGATCGTCTTTCAAGCTGGTGTTTTTGTCATCTAAACACAGTCCCAGAAATCAAAACAAATAGAAACATAAAAACCATTTTTTAAAAAATATGGGCAATCTCTACCCTAGAATAAAGGCAAAAAATGAAAAATAGTTACCAAAACCAGTCCTAGAATACAGTAGGCCTCTTTTACTGTTAAAAAAGGCAGACACCCACCCTGCTTCCTTCTGCAAATAGCCCCAATCACTGCTTGTGCTGAGTGGAGATAAAAATACCCTGATGTGGTCCAAAGGGCATCTGACAGCATTCAGCCCAGTCAACCTGCACATCTGCCTTCCCTCTAGCCCCTGAGATTTGCTAGGAGTGCCATGGAAAGGTGAGGCCTTTAGTGATACACACTGGACAAGACTTGAAATTAACCTTTTAGTGAATCTTTCGCATTCAATGTGAAACAACAGAACCGGTGGTAATGTGACATTTTTGGTAGGTGAGCACATCAAAGGCGCCTGTCGCTGAGGATCTCCCTGAACACCCAAGGGTATCTCAGGCTGCCAGCTCTCCTTAGGCTCGACGGGCAGAGGAAGACAGAGCAAGGCAGCCTGAGCAACTCGCTAGATACTCCACACAGAAGGAAGGCGTTTCCTCCCACTTCTCATTCAGTTGTATGCACTTCATTATGCCTGGCTTTTTAATATTCAAGTAGAAAAGAGAAGAGCAGGATAAAAGACAAAGAATATTATTTCTGACTGCCGAGCCCCCAGATGGAGAAACCCATGCACACGTGACTTCTGGGCCTTGCACACTCAACCTTGATCTCTCTGCCAGCACTTCTGGGCGGGATCATGTTTAGGATTCTCAGTTGGGAAGGCAAGTGCCTTCAGCACTTCTTTAGATGTCATGAGCATTTTTAAACTGAAAGCACATGAATTTGGAGTCAGCATGCAACACTGTCATACGATAATGAAAGGAACAAGGAAATAATTATGCCCATCTCTAACGCACCAGCCTTCTTGCGGCCTCATACTCAGGGTCTAATGGCCACCTCTGAGGCATAGATATCTGTAGAAACCTCTAGATTCTTTCTTTGTCTCTTCTACTTTCCTTAAAGCTAGAAACTTAGAGGAGGAGAAACCACACAGAAAGTATCTGTCTTTGTACAAGGTCACCTTCAGCCCATCACTTACATTTGAAAGCCTCTCCCAGATTCATTGAAGAGCAGAGCTCAAGCTAATAGAAGGTGACTTGGAATCTAGAGTTCCCAACATTTCTTCATTTAGGAATCTGTCCTTCTGGAAAAAAAATAATACTTGCTAAAATAGACCACTAATCATAGGGAAACTTAAAGGACAAGTATTTAATTGTGATTCAAGTTTAAGAAGCAATTTGATGACAGATTCAGTGGTAGTAGGAGTTGCTACTGACTGGAGAGGATGTTTCTGTTGTTCAGTTCTATTCCCTGATAACTAGTAGTCAGAGAGGCCTCATGGAAATGAAAGGACTTTAACTAGACAATGGTGGGGCATCTGATGCCCTAGAGGGAGCAGAGAAGAGCAAAGGAGGAGAGAAGAACATACAAGGCATGATGTGAGACCCTGAGGAAACAGTGCTGGGTGGACGGTCATATTTACTAGTAAAGAGGGGAGTGGTAGATCAGAAAGGTGGGGTGCAGCTAGACTGGAGATCAGGCTGAGGTATATAGTTTATCCCCAAAGCCATGGTAGTTTCAGTGACACAAAGCACTTCTTAGCCATTTGTTGAATGAAGGAAGGTACAGAAGATGAAAGCTCAGGAGTAAGGAAATGCTTTAAATAACCTTAATCTTGTGACAGGGTCTGATTTAGATGGAAAGGAAGTCAGTTCAAGGTCAAAGAAATCAGCTTAGGAAGTAAGGAAACCATCCAGGTGGGAGGTAGGAAGGGGCTAGGTCTAGGCAATGGCAGAAGACAGCAAGTGAGATGACCTGAGGAATGTCAAGAAAGTTGTAGACTAGCTGACGACCATAGAGTGAGGCCAGCTCGGGGTGAGAGGACAAGATGACTGACAATCAGTTAGTTCGTTGTGCTGCCTGGGGGGACCGGAAGAATGACGATAGCATTGACTGAGACAGGGGACTCAGGGGCACTTTGTCCTGATTTCCAGGACCTATCACTTTGCACTTCAACCAGATAGAACACACTGGATTACCAGTATTCAGTTTTGCCCACTGGATTATAAGCTAGACAAGGACAGAGTGTATGTCTCATTTTCCTTTATATGTTCCAAGCTTCTAAAGCACAACACCCAACACAAAAGAGGTGTCTAAGAAATAGCTCTTGTACCGGGAGGCTCCATTTGGGAGGAAGATGAGGGTGAATTTATGGTGATAAATGCATTTCTGTGGATGCAACTGATGCTGAAATTGGGGAGAGGTCATCTTTGACTTTTTTCCTCAAGCACCCCTGAATAATATACAGTTCCTCCTGCATCTTCCTTCCTAATGTCTATGAGTTATATCCTTTCCTTTCCAATGGCCAGATAAATATTTTGACTACGATGAATTGGTCTCCAGAGAGCAGACAAGACAACCAGTAACTGAGCCTTAGGGGCTGCCTCTGTCTTGGCAGGAGGAGGAGAAAGAGAAATATAATTTTCAGTTGTTTTAACAGAGTCAGGACATCCAAGATCCATGGCTACTAAAGGAACACAAAAACTCAGGCCATGGAGCCATGGGCGGATGATCTCAGAAGATGGTCGCTGTGTTCCTGCCAGTGATGTTTACTCAACTGTGAATAATGACACTTAATTGTCACTCTGAAGGACAGTTCACTTTATTTTGCAAAGAGTTATTCAAATGACCCCTATTTATCATAAAACCATTGTATAAGCGGTTACACATGTTTCTGGAGGAGCAGAGGTTTACAGATATCTTCCTTCATTCAGAATCTGCTTTGAGATCACTATTGTGGCTGATAGCAACAGAACCTCTCCTCTGGTGGGGAAATCAGAGCCCAGGATTTCCTGCTATTCATGTACTACAATAAAAGATTCTTTTTCCCTATTTTCCTTACCAATTCTGTCCCTAAATAGGGATCGGTCTAAAAACTGGGACAAGAACAGAGAGCATCGAGGAGAAAAATTAAAGTAGATTCAAAGCTCCAACAGTTCTAACCAAAAAAGGGATGTGATTACTTTCAAGAAAATAATCTATAAAATGTAAAAGACAGATCAAAAAGCAGTTCCACATTTAAAAAAAAAAAAACACCAATGTCTTTCTGGTAAACGCAACCCAATGAGGAGTCCATGGAGGCAGAGGGGTGTGCTGGGTGAGGCTCCAGAGAGGGCCTCAGTAAGTGCTTGGTGAGTGAGTGATTGTAAACTTCCTGCTTGCAGGGAGAGACAGATGTCACATTTCCCAGGCTCCTCCACCACACCTGGCATCACTACATATAAAATTTGTGATAATCACATTCCCTGGTCCTGTGGCATCCAGACTCCCCTTTCCCATGTCCTCTTGGCTTGCCTTTAACAATCCATTCAGCTCCAGCTAAGTCAATGCAATGTAGGAGCTGGCTTCTCCCTGGCCTGGTACCAGGTGGTTGCCATGACAACACACCCTAATAGCAGGCACCTGACAAGGGCCTTCCCCTACATGTCAGGACAGAAGGGAGTGCGGGAGACCCTGAGGCCCACAGCAGGAGATGAAGTGTGGAGATCCTGTCCATAGTTGATAACATCTCTCTTGGCCACAGACCACTGTCAGCCGCTCAGTGAAACTGGGGACCCTGTCACTGAAGATTCTGCTTTCTCACTCAAAGAACACTTGGGAAAAGTAGCTTAGGATGTGTCAGTGGTCACACTCATTCTTCGTATTAAAAGAAGCAAAATAAATAGAATCTGGCATCAAAGATTATTTAAAATATCCAGCCAGTAGCCCTAGCTTTTTGGCTCAGTAGACAGAATGTCGGCCTGCAGAACAAAGGGTCCCAGGTTTGATTCCAGTCAAGGGCACTTACCTTGGTTGCAGGCTCCTCCCTGGTCTGGGTCCTGGTTGGGGCTTGTGCAGGAGGCAACCAATCAATGTGTTTCTCTCACATCGATATTTCTCTCAGTCTTTCCCTCTCTCTTCTATGCTCTCTAAAAATCAATGGGAAAATATCCTCCAGAGAAGATTTAAAAAATAAATCAAAATATCCAATCAGTATCTCAAAGCAGGTATCCCCAGAGTCGTTATGAGGGAGGAGCTGCTTTCTTCCCTCCTGGATTTTGGCAATAAAGGGCATGGCAGGAAGTATGGATATCCGGGTGACGCTGGTATAAGTGGTAGCACGTCTGTCATGCACTGATGCAAGGCCTGGATGGTATTAGTGGGTGTTGGTGGCACAGGGTACATAAGCTTTTGGCCTCATACCTCATTCTAAAGTACAATTCCCAGACTTTACATTTTCTCTTACATAGCCATAAAGCTTTCTATGATTTATTTATCTCTACGTATATTGAAAATCATTCAGATTTACATGGCCTTTTTCTAATTGCAAGACTTAAAAGGAAATTTACTGCTTTAGTTGCTGGGCACAAGGAGCCTGCAGAATAGGATTTTATGCACCACTGTATCAATACCTTGCATATAGTAAGTGCTCACTAACTGTTAATGAGTGCAATAGAAATGCTAGAGGTGAAGCCAGCACCAGCATCACGAGGGGCACTGCCATCTCCTCACTAGGTCTTCTCAGCTCCTATGCTCCAGAGTGCACCGGGGTTGATGCCTCACCTTCAAAGGGCAAAAGCTGTGCCCACATACAGGCTGGTTGCTGCACAACTGCAGAATTGAGGAGATGGCCACAGGCCACACTTTCCACCTCTTGACTATTTCTTAGCCCCTTCCTCAAGATTCGCTCAGGTCCCGCTTCCCGCCCTCCTGTTCTCAGCTCCCTACCCCTTCTCGGAAGCACCACACTGTTGATTCTGCATTTCGTTTGGACCTTACTAAGTAGCCTCTTTTACATTCTGAGAGCACCACCTCTCTTCCCACTTAGGTGATAAGCTCCCAGACTGCAATGCAGTGGCTCCCGGCCAGTAACGATGATGGTCCCAGTCCTGAACCCTAAGCAAGTGGCCCAGATGCTAAAGAAAGGAAGAAGAGTATTCATTCTCCTCCCTTGGCTGGAAAGAAGCATTTCTCTGGATTAATATTCCCCTGAAGAGGCTTATGGGAACCCTGAACATCAGGTCTAGCCAAAAAGATAACAAATTATAACCAAGCACAGAGTGGAAGCTGACTAAGGTCAGCACAGAGCAGCAGGCAGTGAGGAGGGGCGCTCCAGTCCAGATGGAGTCAGGGAAGAGGTCTCAGAGGAGGGGACCTTGAGCCAAATGTTGAGAAACAGAGCAGGAAGGGTGTTCAGGCAGAGGGAACAGCCTGGAGAAAGGCATGTTTGTGACTACGCCTCTCAGATGAGCAGCCTCGAGGAGTCCCTGGGAAATATACATATATATATAAATTTATGCACTCAGTGTCCACATGGCATTCATATCTGGCAGATAGAAGACAGCCCCGGCCCAGAGAGAACATACTAGACTATTAATATTCTACCAAAGTAACTTGATAAAGCAAAAACCTGTGTAATCTAGAGACTGGTGCACAGTGAATGTTGAATCCACTTCATCTTTTATTATCTCAATGTACCAAGTAATTTAGATAAGTTTGCCCAACCTTGTATCTATATGAAATAAATTTTGTACATCAACATGATCTACTAACAGTCTGCTAAAATATAAAATAATATCCTAGAATCAAACTGGCCTTGTTGAAATCTTTGCACCTCCTTGGAAACGTTTTTAAAAGTTTCTAAAGCTTCATTCTTCCCATCTTTAAAATGGGATATTTACCTCCACAAGTCTGCTGAAAGGATTTGATGATTAATACATATTTAGGGTTTAGTATGTGGTATGTGATCAATAAATTTTCACTTTTGTAAATATAAAAGAGTAAGAACACTAAATGACAACTTTTCAACTTACAAATCCCAGGTGGTTCTAAGTCAAGTTTCCTGAGAAAAATGAGCTGGTGTTGTGGAATAAGAAAGAGGATGTTTGGCTACTGGATATGGAAAATATGAGGTCCTGAACTACCTGAAGCTTTGGGCTCATCACTGCACCTTGCTGGCTGCCCACTCGCTTCAGAGTACAGCTTTGGTAATTACTGCTGCATAGTCACAAGGCCCTTCCAGCCATAACATTCTGGAGTCAACCTCTAAGGCAGGGGTCCTCAAACTTTTTAAACGGAGGGCCAGTTCACTGTCCCTCAGACTGTTGGAGGGCCAGACTATAGTTTAAAAAAAAAAACTATGAACAAATTCCTAGCACGCTACACATATCTTATTTTAAGCAGGACAGGCAGCGGCGGCAAAAACACCCGGCATGTGGCCTGCGGGCCATAGTTTGAGGATGCCTGCTCTAAGGCATCTGTGATGGCCAAGGTCAACACAGTGCATTTTATAAACCACTACTAGGGAACAGAGAGAAGGGACTGTTGGGCACATCATGGAATTAGCCCTCTGCCTCCAGGATGGGGAGTTCCTGTGTACAATGATGCAGTCACTTTCTGAGGGATGGTACAACTCACATGAAATCATTGAGAAGAACCACAGTTTCCACTTAAGAAGGTTGTCCAGATAATTTTAGGCTGTACCTTTTCAGCACCAAATGCTTGAAGAGCTCTTTATCTTTGCAATATCTGGATTACCAAGGGCACATTTACACAGTCCATTCCTACTGGATTGATATTTGACTGGTGAGCTACATCCCATTACTTGGCTGTAGCCCAGTGCTCCCACATAGCTTAAAATCCTAGTGTAAACTTGAATGAGAGTTATTTGGAGAGCTTATTAAAAATGTAGACCCTCTCCCCTCCAAATCAATATTGCAGGTTAATTGGTGGAACCCAGGGGTGTGCCATTTTAATCTGATATCGGTTAATCATGTTGTGAAGATGACTCTCTGAGTTCATCCTGGATAGTTTGGGGGAGACTGTACGGATGGCTGAGTGACCACCATTACCTGGACTGAGGCTTCTGTGCTTTCCTTGTTGCCAGGCAGCAAGAAAAACCTGTCGATCCGCCTGTCCCCTTTCCTAGCTCAGAAGTAGAATTCTAGAATTTCTAAGATGCAAGTCCACTTGGGAGTAATACACATTCCCCAGGTTCCCCACCCTAGTCCTTGTCCCCTCATACCGAAGGCTGCCTCTCTGCCCTGAACTAGTTACTCACTCTTCCCAGTCTCCCACTACAGACACTAAAAAAGAATCAGTGTTCTCAAGCATGGAGAATGAGTCCTAAGCAACTGAGTAAACCATGTTGTTAAAGCTGGAGGATGTTTCACAAATTAACAGTAGTGTTATCATCCGAAGAATTATCCTTCAGGTGAAAATGCCTGTGGTTGGACAAATAAATGCTGGGACAAGGATCTGACAACACTGTTCTTATTTGGCACTCTACGGACCATGCTCAACATACAGGCTGCCAAGTCTAGGTTCACTGTCATGCCCTCCGTGATCTTATAGTCATCATCCCATCTGGTCTCAGCTTTCTCAATAAAGGGCACGAGGGTATGTTGTTTGTTTGCCCTCATGTGGCACATCTCCAATCCCTCAGCTGCTTAACCCCTCTCAGAACTGTCCTGGCTTTGTTGCTAAGGTATACAGGTTCAGCTGTAAATTGTATAATAAATGGTCAGAGACTTGCTTTTACTTTCCATCCCAGCATTGTCCATGACTACATCTAGTTCCTGTCTCCCTCACTGAACACAGCCGCATTTTGCATTTTGATCAGTCTGCAGAGAACTGCCTGCAGTGATTTATAAACCTGTTTACTAGGTTATCACCTACTAGAAGCCCGGTGTATGAAATACATGCATGGGAGGGTGGGGGCGTCCCTCAGCCCAGCCTGCACCCTCTCTAATCTGGGACATCCCTCTTGTAATCTGGGACTGCTAGCTCCTAACCACTCATCTGCTTGCCTGATTGGCCCTAACCGCCTCTGCCTGCCAGCCTGATAGTTACTAATTGCTCCCCTGCTGGCCTAATCACACCTAACTGCTCCCCTGCCATCCTAATCACCTCTAACTGTTTCCCTGCCTGCCTGATCACCCCTAACCACCTCTGCCTGCTGGCCTGATTGCCCCTAACTGCCCTCCCCTACTGGTCGGGTTACCCCTAACTACCCTCCCTTGCCAGTCTGATTGCCCCTAACTGCTCTCCCCTGCCGGCCTGATCACCCCCAACTGCCTCTGCCTTGGCCCCCAACACTGTGGCTTTGTCTGGAAGGATGTCCAGAAGACAACCGGTCTAATTAGCATATTACCCTTTTATTAGTATAAACTAGAGGCCTGGTGCACGAAATTCGTGCACGGAGTGAAAGTGGGAGGTGGAGGTGGTGTCCCTCATCACAACTTGAACCCTTTCCAATC
>PVJC01000177.1:41121-111121 GCA_004026665.1 Murina feae
CTGTCCCCCTCTGCCAGCCTGGTCCCCCCAACTGTCCTCCTCTGCCAGCCTGGTCCCCCCAACTGTCCTCCCCTACAGGCCTGGGTCCCCCCCAATTGTCCTCCCCTGCAGGCCTGGGTTCCCCCAACTGCCCTCCCTTGCTGGTCATCTTGTGGTGGCCATCTTCACCACGTGGGGAAGCCATCTTTGATCACATGGGGACAGCCATCTTGTGATGGTCAATTTGCATATTACTCTTTTAACGGATAGGATAATTCTGGCTGCTCATCTTTGAGTGCAATTGGAGGTATTTTTTCCATATGCTTTGTGCATACTGATGCTTTTCTGCCTCCTTTTAGCACACTTTCCCATGACATCTTAGTATTATGAAATATCCAGAAGTTTCACTCCACAGAATTGTATAAAAGTGTTCAACTGTATCAGTCTAAGCAATGTCTAAGGGCCTGTATTGTTTGTAGTTCTCCATTCAGAGAAATAACATTGTCTATCTACCCATTGTTTCCCATCTCTAAGACAGTCTCCATCTGACACTGCTTCTTCTGGTACCATGTTCATTAACATTATGGTGAGAGGAAATATCTGGAAAAATTCAGTTTGTCGATTATATTTATTTGCCAAATTCTCATGATAATTGTTCAGTTGTTCCACATTCTCTGACATCTTAGACTTGACTTTGACCTCAGACTTTGTGTTGTGCACCTAAGTCTACACAAGTAAGGCAGAGTAGGTGGCTGGCTGCCCCATCGTCCTGTAAACCTGAGCCATCATTTAGTCAAGGCAGACCACCCTGGGAAGATGGGATTACTCGGCCAACTTCAATAGCTTCAGTTCTTGGGAACAGCAACAATAATGCATGGATCTATCTGTGTAGTCCTATCCTTTGTCTCATTCGACTTTAGTCTATAGCCCCATCACCCAATAAAAGAGTAAAATTGTATTGGGCACACAAGCAGTTAAAAACCTTCCTCCTAGAGTAAGATACAGAAACAAGTCCTCTTGAAAACACAAAGAGAAATTAGTCTGATAATGAAAAACCACTGAAAGCAATTTACATGCCATTCCCCTGACAGTATAAAACTCCTAATATGCTGTACATAATTCAGGGTTGGTCTTTTTTTGACTCCTCCCTTCCAATCATACATCTTTCTAGCAGCAATACTGACACCCGAATCTCTTTTTCTCAGTGTCAGGGAGATATGCTGTAGCAAATAGAGCTATGCGTTGAATGGAGCTAATGGCTTGCATTGTTTATTCAATGGAAGGCCTCTGGTAATTTAAAAATAATTTTAATCAAGCAGTTGTGAAACCAAATATTCACAGAATCCAACCACTAGTGTAAAGTCCAAATTTGTTGCTGTGTGCCTTTAAATAAACAAACTATGTAATTGCCACAAATAAAAGGGAACTTAAATGGTAAAACTATTATTTCCTTAGAAACTATGCAAACCAAGGAAAAAAGTTTTGAAAATATAATTGAGTGGAAGATATACTAAATGGAGAGCCATGGTATCCCAAAGGGGAGAAAAGCAAAACGAAATTTCAGAAAGGATAACAAATTAGTTTAGCAAAGTCACAGTGAGAGAGGGAAGGCAAAAATAAAGGCAAAGGATGCAGCGTCCAAGGAAAGAGGAAGGGGCGAGTGGAAACAGCTGGAATTGTTCAGCTGTGTCAACATTCGGCTGTTTCACAGATTGACTAGCAAAGTGTCATCTGAAACCAATTACATTCCCAAAACCCCACGGACCCAGTTCATAACATTGATTAATCCACAATGTGAAAAAGTCCCCAAGCAAAACTAGAACAGCTGTCAGCCCTTGGAGCTCAAAAAACAGCAATTGCTTAAGAAAAAAGGAAGAAGAAAAGCTCCTCTGGAAATTTGGGGGGTTTTTCAGAAGGTATGCCTACTGAAAGAAAAGACAGATTTAAAACTGCTCCCACCCGGGTCTCTTTGAGAACTGACTATAATTAGAAAAATAGGGGTCATGTTTAAAAAAACCCCAAAGTCCATTCCACAAAGGCCTCCAAGTCTGAAATACCTTGTATCCTTCTGCTCCCTGCTGGGAGTAGCACTAGGCATTTCATTTTTTAAAAAGTATGTTTATTTTTTCCCCTTCTCACATGCTTTAACCTATCTCCTTTGTGCCAATTAAAGTGTAGCTATATTTAATATACTTTCCCAAAATATCTTTTTTTGGACCTTTTGTTACATTTCACAGACTAGAGACAAAGTTCTTTATTTGCAAACATTAACTTGTGCATGAGTCAAACATACATATGACCACCACACCCCTTCAATGTGACCACTACCTGGACAGGAGCCTGTGAAGGTGTCCACAAAGCTTTGGCCTTGCCCCCAGAGCTACACAGCCACAGGTCCTGCAGAGGAGGCTGTGAGGCCATACATGTGGCCATGGAAGGCTCCTTGACTAAGAAGTCTCAATTTTGCCGGCTGGCATGGCTCCGTGAACGGTGACCTATGAACCAGGAGGTCACAGTTTGAGTCCCAGTCAAGGGCATATGCCCAGGTTGTGGGCTCAATCCCCATTGTGGGGTGTGCAGGAGGCAGCCAACCAACGATTCTCTCTCATCATTGATGTTTCACTCCCTCTCCCTCTCCCTTCCTCTCTGAAATCAGTGTGTGTGTGTGTGTGTGTGTGTGTGTGTGTGTGTATATATATATATATATATATATATATATATATATATATATATATAAAATTTCTACAGATCCTGCCCTGAAATCTCCACAAGACTGCAGAGGTTGTAAGAGTCTTTCATCTTTGGATGAATGGTTTCCACAGAAATAAAACATATAATCATTTATTTGTTCACTCATTTGGCAAACTCTGCATCAAACATAGGGTTTCAGCACTTTTGTATTTGAGTAAACCAAAACTTAGAAAGGTTTAGTGATCTGCCTAGGACCATGCAACTAGTAAGGGCTACAGTCTAGACTCAAACCCAGGGCTACCTTATAGCTAATTCTGGGCTCTTTCCAAAAATCCATTTTACTACATTATACTTGACATAGATTTTCATAAGCTAGCATGGGAGACCAAAAGCATGCAAAATATAGTTCCAATGGGGAAATACATTGCAAATTACCAAAAAAAAAGTGTAGAATCTGGACTTTAAGAACATAAGTTCTTTATACATTCAGATTCCACTGTGCTTTGCTCCTCCTGTAAATATCCCATTAGTAATCTAATGGTCTCCTCTGGTGAAATGACACCCTGTAACAAGTTCTATAATACACTGATGCTTTTCACCCAGAGACTTATGCTAGTGGCTGGTGGCACTAACCAGTGTTACCAGGATCAGATTTTTTTTCTAATTAAAACCATTCAGAGAAATACAAACCTTGACTCCACTGCAGCATCCTTGGATTTGAAAAAGATTAGAACGGAAAAGAAAAAACATCACAACCCATAAATGTACTGTATCGGGCAAATGAATCCAGGGTTATTCATTTTCAGATCTCAGAATTGAACGATCATTGTTAACGAGGGCAACAAGTTCTTTCAGATATTAAAAAAATAGTGTTACTAAATCTAAATACAGTTCTCCAAACAGTAACAGCATCTTCAGAGCTCTGCAATGGAAAGCATGTGCCCCGAGTTCTGAAGGGTGAGAAAAGGGAGTGGGGGGGGGCAAGACACGCAGAAACAGAGCAATAAGAAACAATTAGCCTCTAGACAGATTCTGTGGTTCTCTCTACTGTTTTCCCCCCTACAGAATATGTGTAATTATTGTGTTTTTTTAAATGTTCATGATGTCACAGATAAAGAACACCAATTGCTCCCAACAGAACTCTAACTACAGTACATGTTTATAAGAGCAAATTACTGTTTATACATGGACAGGGTTGTAAATGAGGGGAAGAACATTGCAAATTATATGTTACTGAACGAAAGCCAAAACATTTCCATTTCTTTCCTTTTTATGAAAATATATCATTACCTGCATCATGCCCCCTTCTCTCAGTCCCCTCAGTGGACACTGGCATTGATAAGCCTACAAGAAATACAATAGTAAGTTCATATTTTCATGTTATGATTTTAGAACATGGGATAACATCCAAAGTGATGGGTGCAAGCACATCACTCACATTTTCATATTTTAATCTACTCCAAGAATCATTAGAGCAGAAAGACTATAACTTAAGTGTTGAATAGAGAAATCATTTGTCCCAAGAGTTACTTAATTCTATGACCTTCAAATAACTCTATACTGAAAGGTGTACCATTGAACAGCAACAGAAAAGTTGAACCTTAAAAGAACCCAAATGAAGTTTTGTATAAAATGGGGTCTTTGGACATTTGGATTAACAAAAACTTGACCATAAGCTACATTATTTTTATTTTCTTATAAACAATTCTTATTTTATAAAGCCTACCCATACTCCCAGATACTAATGGAGTACCAAGATTAGATAGATAGATAGATAGATAGATAGATAGATAGATAGACAGATAGAGCTATCAGGCTATCATATGGCCCTAAAGAGGATTGAAAAATCACACTGATAGTATCTTTCTCAGGGGTTTTAATATTGTTTTGAGGATTAATAGTTAATACATCTAAAGCAGAGGACAGGGCATGGACCCTAGAAAAAGTACTAGAATAATGTTAAGTGTTCAAAGTCAGTGTTTCCATTCCATTGGGGTTCCAGGGAAAGTGAGTTCCAGGAATTTAAATCTGGGCAGTCCCAAGGTGATTTTGTAGCAAATGATGGCTTTTATAAAGGTGTGGCTTCCTATCCATTTCTCACCTCCATCAAATGCATCTTTTCTTAATTAGCTGCAGAAAAGAAGTGGAGCGACGTAGGCAGTGCATGGCTCTCTAACTACAGTTGGCAAAGGCCTGGGATGGTCCCTTCTCCCTTGCTTCTGTGCTGTACATGGCTCCTTTGAGCAGCTTGTGAAGATGCATATGTTAAAGAACCTTTGCTGATTGTGAGGCAAGGAAGAGGGCAGTGAGCAGGTGTACTGTTTGTGACAACAAGCTTCCTTACTGCTCCTGTTTTTCTTAAAACCAAGACAATCATGAGCCTGTGAGTTTATTAACAGATTACAACCACATAGACCTCATCAGGGTGGGAATGAGTATTAAAGGTTGGCGAGGCCCACTCCCTCAGCTCTAACACTCACTGCTCAGTGGTGCAAGGTTCTCCCATGTCTTGACCTACCTCACAAAAGTACCACTGCTTATATTGCTGGGCTTGACTTGCCTCTACCCAAGGGACTCAGTGGTATTGGCTTAGTGGATAAAGGGCAATGGATTTGTGGAGAGAGTCAAGAAAACACAGAACAGAAATTGTCAGCTATCTGAAGTAAAAAAAAAGTCAATATTAAATAGGAAATGAGCATGTTGCCTCCCCAAGCTACTTCCTTCATCGATATGATTATGCTTCACCAGTCTTCAGATGAGGGACAAGTAATCCACGGTAGGCATATTTTAAAAGAAAAACTGATGGCATTCTCTGGAGTTACTGAAATTTTCCCCACCCCTACGCCAAACTGCTAAATTTCAAAAAGGCATTCCCTGGTATCAGACTCATTGTTTTCCAGACTATTGCGTAGTCCCTCAATGACTTTATTTCTTACCACCAAAGCTTTGTCTTAGCACTCGTAACTGAGGTTCCAGTGGCTTCCTGTTCTAGAACAGAGCTTAGGTACAGATCCGCAAGGGTGTGCTTGCTATGATCATGAGGGACAAAAGGTCCCAGGGCCCCCCACCTCCCAGCACATTTTGATCTCACTTCTCCTTGGGAATTCATGTAAAGGCATGCCTGGGCCTTAGCTGCTCTGCTGAATGCATCAACACTACCATTTTCCTGCAAACCTAACAGGAACAAGACTGGAGAACAACAGCAGCGATGTCCATTAGGGAAGCTACTGGGGAAATTAAAACTATCCACTGGTCCCACTAGTCCGCAGAGGATCTGAACAGACATTTTTCTAAAGAAGACATACAGATGGCCAAAAGGTACATGAAAAGATGCTTAAGATCACCAATCATCAGGAAAATGCAAATCAAAACCACAATGAACTATTGATTCACACTTCCTAGAATGGCTATTATTAAAAAAGACAAGAACTAAGATATGTTGGTGAGGGTGTGGCAGAAAGAGAATCCTTATGCACTGGTGCAGTCAGCATAGAAAGCAGGATGGAAGTGGCTCAAAAAATTAAAAATAAAAGTACCATATGATCCAGCAATTCCACTTCTGGATATTTATCTGAAGAAAATAAAAACACTAACTCAAAAAGACATATGCACCTCCACGTTCAATGCAGAATTATTTATAATAGCCAAGATATGGAAACAACCTCAGTGTCCATTGATAGATAAATGGATAAAGAAAATGTGGTACATATAAATAGTGGAATATTACTCAGCCATAAAAATGAAAGAAATCTTGCCATTTACAACAACATGAATGGACCTTGAGAGCATTATACTAAGTGAAGTAAGTCAGAGAGAGAAAGATAAATACTGTATGAGCTCACTTACATGTGGACTCTAAAACAAACAAAAAGAAAAACCAAGCTCATAGATACAGAGCATATACTGGTGGTTGCCGGAGACATGGGGTGAGGAGGTAGAGGACAGGATGGGGTGGCATGAGGGGTGGGTGAAATAGGTAAAAGGAGTCAAAGGTAGAAGCTTCCAGTTATAAAATAAGTCCTGGGGATGGAATGTACAGCATGGTAATGATAGTTAATATACTGTATTGTATATTTGAAAGTTGCTAAGAGAGTAGATCTTAAAAGTTCTCATCACAAGAAAAATATTTGTAACAATGTATGGTAATAGATGTTAACTAGACTGAGTGTGGTGATCACTCTACAATGTACACAGATATGGAATCATTATGTTGCACACCTGAAACTAATACATGTTATATGTCCATTATACCTCAATTTAAAAATTTACAACATGAGAAATAGTGATCCAATTTAAGTCATTATGTGTGTCAGGGACACTTAATAAATTAAAGTATTTCTGATGGCTGTTTGGAGAAACTTAAAAAAATATATTCACAAGCTATCCATTTAAAAAATTTACATAATTTAAAAAATATAACCCTGGCTGGTTTGGCTCAGTGCTTAGAGTGTCCACCCATGGATTGCAGGGTCTCAGGTTTGATTCCCAGTCAAGGGCCCATACCTCAGTTGACAGTTTAAACACCTTCACTGGTTGGGGCACATGTGGAGGAAACCAATTGCTGTGTCTCTCTCACATCAATGTTTCTCTCTATCTCTATCTCTATCTCTATCTCTCTCCTCCCCCTCCTTCCTCCCTTCTGCTCTGTCTGAAAATCAATGGAAAAAATATCTTCAGGTGATAATTAAAAAATAAATAAATAAAAAATACATACATTGAGCAATTGAGCACAAGTTTTATAACAGACCCTGCCCTGAAGCAGCGCAAGGTCCATTGAGTAATTCAGACATGGAAACAGACAGGGTGCGTGGGCAATTTTTCTGTTACTCCAGGAAGAAATCATTGTTTCAAAACTAACCCACAGGTAGCACATCTGCAAATAGGTCCAAAGACATTCTTGGGCAAAAGCTTTGTCCTGTGGCCTGAAATTGATTCTGATAATAAAATGAAAAACCATATCTACCAATTCTTTGTAATTTATCAAAAATCATCTTCCCCAATTTATCTCCATCCCCATAGAAAGGGATAAAAGTTCTTACTATTTACTGTACTATTCCAAGGGAAGGTGTGTAAAGGTGGCAGACGCCTGGAAATGTTTCTCCATGTTCTAAGCCCCACCCACTTTGCCTCAGTCTTGATGGCCATGCCGGAGGCTGACACAAACTCACAGCAAAGCCATGGGCTATTTTAAAATGTCCAGGGCAACAGTTACATCTGTCTGACAGCAGAGACTACGACTATTAAGTTCTTTGAGACCAACTATTAGTAAATGGAACTGTTAGGTATTTCTCGTGGTCTAGGGAGTGACAAAGTCACTGACCCACGAAGGTGATGTGATCTGAGAAGGTGCCAGGAACCTTAGGAATATGGGAGGAGGACCTCTCTCCATCAGATCTCAGTGTCCTCAGCAGCACGCTTAAGAGTGCCCCTACCCTTCATCCTTGAAGGGAGCTGCTAAGGAAGACTTGATAGTTGTTTGCCACTGTGTGACATGTCACATTGGGTTTAGGAAGAAGCAATGGGCCTGCCAAATCTCAGTGGGAAAAAGGATGCCCCTCAAGTATGTATGTGCTCTGTAAATGTGAGTATATCAGTGAGTGGGAGGGGGATGGTTGTGATGATCATCTCTAGCCAGACTTCGTTGACTTAAATAAAATGTAATCTGTCTGAACCTGTTCTTTTCTCCTTGTTACCCCAAAAGCAGATCTTTGCAAGGAGCCATGGAGCTGAACAAAGTTGAGTTCGTCTGTCTGAGTTATAATACACATCTAAAGAAGTATGACAAACTCAGGTCTTATCCATGGCACCCAGGGCTGCCAGATGTGTCTGCTCAGAATCCTAAAGTCCCATTGGATAGACAGAAAATAGAGATGGGTGTCTCTAGCCAGCAGCCATGTTCATCATTGGTGAGTGTTCACATAGTACCTCCAGACAAGTAGAAATGGGAACCCGGGCAGCAACGAGCAGAGCTGGAGTTAGAACATCAGAGGGAGGGCTCTCAGGATCTCAGTCAGAGAGGCTGGAGGCTGAGGACAGGCTCCAGGCCTCACAGGTGGCAGAGCATCACAGTTTAAGCAGAAGCACAGTGTGGGGACCGGGCCCACATGCAGAGACTTGGGGGCTACAGTTTATAAGCTAGGGGTGGGAGAGGGCAGGCCAACAGCAAAACACACTTCAGGTAACACTTAGTAGTAGGACTAGGGCTTCTGATGTGCTGCCAAGTTATGCCAAAAGCTGTGGCATCCCCAGCATTTTAGACCTAGCAGATCCACCCATTCAACAGGCCCCGCTGGCTTGTGAAAGTAAGTAGCAAACACCAGCCGCATAAGATGCTTCCCCTTTCCCCACTTTTTAAAAATATATATTTTATTGATTTTTCACAAAAAGGAAGAGAGAGGGATAGAGAGTTAGAAACATCAACCAGCTGCTTCCTGCACACTCCCCACTAGGGATGTGCTCACAACCAAGGTACATGCCCTTGACTGGAATAGAACCCGGGACCCTTGAGTCCACAGGCCGACGTTCTATCCACTGAGCCAAACCAGTTAAGGCCCCTTTCCCCGCTTTTATTCAATGAGTGCTTCATCCTATTGATGACTCTCATTCATATTTCCTTTTGACCCCACACTATCTTCCATTCTTCCCACTCCCTTGGAATTGCCTCAGCAACCAAGCTGAGCTGGCTTGCTATTCACCCTGCTGGGGAGCCCCATCTCGGCCCAGCAGGCAGGAAAGAGCCAACCCTGACAACAAGGGTCTTCAGGACCTGCCACTAGTCATGGCATTGAGGGACAGTAGAAAGGAAATACTAAAGTCATACGAAACTGCACACCGTTAAATCATCAGCATTTTCAGAGTGTTTGCTTGGCTAATGAGGGAGGAGGGAACCTTTCTCATTCTCTCCCAGAATTTGTACTACAGGGAAGGAGGATTTCTGCCTGACAGAGTATAGAGTTTGAGCATTCTCCTATTTGAGGGGAGTCTTTCAGCGTTGCCTCAGACTTGCATCTCTACCCTCCACTCCTTACTAGCTCTCCCAAGAGAGGAGCTGCCCAGTGTGCTAGGTTGGAGGCTGGCCATCACTGGGCCATGATCACAAGGGGCAGAGTGGCTGTCCTCTTATGCATTCTTCTAAACTCTCCTCCCTCTCTTATTCAGGTGTCTGCACTAGGCAGACCCAACTCAGGTTCCTGCCTTTGTGTGGTCATTATACACTGACCTTGGTCACGCCTAAGGATCCAGCTGCTTGTATCTGATTGGGAATCTGGATGAACACAGACTATGGCCACAAGGTGGAAATGGGAGACTCATTTGGGCTGACATGACTCAGCCCTGTGTTCTACTTCCCCTTACCAGAGCAGCCCTGCCATGTAGGCACAGTATGCAAATGCATCAGTTTAATAAATTAACCAAGTACTTTGTCCCTATTGAGCTGGAGGGGCACCATCACCCAGGAACAAATTTGGGGGAAATCCCATCCTCACTCCATCTCAATTGAGCAGAACGTCCTGTGAAACAGCTAGGGCACATATAATTAGCTCCATTTTTGAGATGGGGGAACTCAGGTCCATCTGAATTTAGTGAGGTTAATGGATTTTCCCAGAGTCCCAGAGCTATTGGAATAGCTGTGCCTTGACCCAAGTCTCCTACAACTGAACCTCCCCTCACTGTACCACAGCTGCTTGGTTTTGAGCAAGAATCAGTGCCCTTCTCTACCTCAATGAGCACACTAGTGAAGAAGGAAGAAGACATTCTCTTCAAGGCAAGCATGGTCCAATATTACACCCACTTGGTCTTGTGAAACTACCCAGCAACTTGAGCTGCTAGGGAACCCCAAAAGCATTCAAAAGAGGCAGCTGGGAGGCTATGTCAAAGGTGTCTTCACCTCAAGGAGGCTCAGTCCCCTCTCCTCTAGTTTCACTCATACCCAAGGTCTTCTCTTCAGAAGAAAGTCATGCACATGCATCAGAATCCCATTAAGGCTTTATGATGCCTGGAGTGTAGGGCCAAAGATGTGCGTTTCTAACACACTCCCAAGAGGTCTCCTGCTGGTGGTTCAGGTACCACCTTGGAGGACCACTGACATGCTTTCTTTCTCTCCACATAGCAGATACTTACTGGGGAGCATTGAGAAGGGCACCAGCTGATGATCTTAACGAAAGAGTGAAGCCACTTGTCTACAGCTCTGTTTTAGACCCTGTGTGGTATAAGTTAGATTAAAGACCCTGCCTCTAAAGATAGACATAAGTCATGTAGACATGCCTAGAAAGATGAGACTGCTGTATCCCAATTACAATAAATCCCCCAGAATAACACAAAGAGCTGACAATGGAGATGGCCAGCTTTCTTGGGAAGATTCAGAAGTTGGTGCTTTCTGATTTTGGGGGCTGCAGTCATCATGCCCTGGACAGCTGTGCCGCTGTTTCAACTGTATTTAATCACAATCCTATTGAGCTGCTCTGACCTAATGGTGTGTGAGTCCTTGACCACCATTGAGCTGCCCTAGCAAGAGGCAGGCTGCAGAGGTGGTGACAGGAGTGGGTTTCAATGCAAGGGACTCTGAGCATCAAAGATGTGCAAACTATTCAGCTACACAGAGGAATCATTCGAATAATGATCATTTTTCACTCTATCCCCTCCCTTGCTCGTTCGAAGAAAGAGCCCTTAATTGCTTCTTGAACTACACACAAGTGGGCCATTGACTGTGACTGTAATTCAGCATGGAGAAGCCAGGAAAACTCTGAAGCAGATTTTGTTGAGGCAACGTCTTCAATGGAGAAAACACGACAGCAGAATCAGCAGGCACTGGGTACTGCTAAGTAGAATGAAATTGTCTTAAAGAACAGCTTGGGATACTGTCAGCAATTGAAGTAATGTTTAATTGCAGATGACACCAGGTGTGATCAGGGGGCTATGATTTTTACCCGGGAAGGGTGTGGGAGGGAGAAGGGAGAGAGAGCGAATGAGTAGACATCTTTTCAGAAGGCTATCACATTAGGGATGATGTAGCAGACTTAGATTCAGATTCCTAATGAAGAAGACACTGTGTAAGGAAACCAAAGAATCCTGCATTCAGTTGTTTGCTATAACCATCTTCCTACATCTACGTCTCAGATATGACATTACATCTTGAGCAGTGGCAATCATTTCCTTCAGTCTAGACCACACATACTGAGACAGGGTTATGAACCAGATGGGGCAGAAATTGGTTGCCCACACCTCCCAGTCCACAAGCCTTTCTGAGCAAAGTCATAGCCACTTCCATAGAGTCTTTTCTTGAAGGGACCAGAAAACAGTTGTCTGCAACTGAGACACGACTGCCAACTACATGATGTCTACTGTTGATCTTCCTCTCCATGTTATCTAAGGATACATAGATTCTGAGGAAATCTTTTTAAAGACCTTCCCTCTTACCTCTCTCTGCTGTTAAGTCTCTGTAATATAAGTAAACTAGGGGCCTGGAGCACAAAAATTTGTGCACTTGGGAGGTCCCTCAGCCTCATCTATGCCCTCTCGCAGTCTGGGACCCCTTTAGGGATGTCCACCTGCTGGCGTGCCTGGCCAGCCTGGGTGAGGGGCTAATGGCTGTTTGCAGGCTGGCAAAGCCCCCCAGTAGGTTCCCTCACCCCATTGGGGTGTGGCCAGCCTGAGTGTGGGCATGAGGGCTATTTTCAGGCTTTCAAGCTGCCCACAGTCTCTTCAGGTTTTGGGTCCCTTCTAGGGTACCTGGCCAGCCTGGGTGAGGGGCTAATGGCTGTCTGCAGGCTGGCCAAGCTCCCCAGTGGGGTCCCTGAGGGCTGTTTTCAGGCATTCAAGCTGCCCACAGTTCCCACTGACTCAACGTCCCAGCAAGGCTGGCTGGAATCAGGTTTCTGGGGTTTATTTATCTTCTATAATTGGTACACTGTTCCTTTAAGCTGAGGCCTAGGCAAGTAACAAAGCCTCCTATTGGCTTCAGCTCCGTGGCTTCTATAATTGAAAGAATGTTGCCTACGCAGACAGTTTCCTCCATCACAGGTGCAATGGAAGCCTGCTGTTTGCTTCAGCTCCGAGGCTTCTATAATTGAAACAATGTTGCAACAATGCTGCCTGGAGCCAGGAGAAGCCCAGCTGGCCGGCAGACAGTTTACTCCTGGTGCAATGGAAGCCTGTTGTTTACTCCAGCTCTCTGACTGCCGGCCTCCATCTTGGCTGGGTTAATTTGCTCTGATTGGCTGGTGGGCGTGGCTTAGGCATCCCGTAGAAATGGTCAATTTTAATATTACTCTTTTATTAGATTAGATGCCCAGCACTTCTCTGAAGCCTCCCACCCACTCCATGTGGAGGAATTTCTTTGAGTGCCTTTTGCACCACCCTGCTCGGTAGCTCTTCCATGAATGTATCTCCCTTGCTGACTACTGTCCTTCACATGGTGGCTAAGTCACATTCTCAAAAACACGGAACTGGCCCTGACCAGTTTGGCTCAGTGGCTAGAGCGTGGGCCTGTAGACTGAAGGGTTCCAGGTTCAGTTCCGGTCAAGGGCATGTACCTTGGTTGTGGGCACAGCCCCAGTGGGAGGTGTGTAGGAGGCAGCTGATTGATGTTTCTCTCTCATCGATGTTTCTAACTCTCTATTCCTCTCCTTTCCTCTCTGTAAAAAATCAAATATATATATATCAAAACAAAATAAAACAACATGGAACTGCAACCTTGTTTGCAAAGTAAGCCTCAGTGAACAGAGCAAGCCCTCTCATCCTGAGAAGAGCCTAATACTTCCTAGTGAAGCAACCACTGCATAATAAGAAAAGGAGATGATGATAATTAGCATCTATTGAGTACTTGTTTTGTGCCAATCCATACTAGGGGCCTTAAACAGCTTCTCTCATTCAGACCCAACAATAACCCATTTCACAGAGAAGAAAACCGATGCACAGATAATACCAGTAAGTGAATTACGGACATCACAGTGGCAGTGGTGCACTCATGATTTAAACCCACATCTCTCTGAGTGCAGTGCCCAAGCTCACACTGTATTCAAGGCCAGAAACCATGACCCAACCAGGGCACATCCCACACAGGGACAGTTTGAAACAGATTGTGGGTTTTCATCTATATCACAGAAGCAATGTCTGCATGGTGGGCAATGAGCTGTTGTTCTTCGTATGCTATTTCTAAACTTACAAACTCTAAATGGTGAGCTGTTTTAGCCTCACTTAAACAAGACAACCCTGAGCTGGCATGACTGAGTAACTGGCCTATGCTTCCACAGGTGATAGATGCAGGCTTCCCACTCTGCCTTCTCACCCAAGATCCCCTCATTAACCAATTCCAAACTTGTGATCATGTTCCCCCTAATAGTAAAAAAAATAATGCCAACTCAAATCCAGACTATTCTAAGACCATACCCTTGAAGAACTTACATACTCTGAGCAGCAGAAATGGTGCCACCAAGTGATAAAATTGAAATGTATTAATAGATCAGTTAAAGAGATGTGAGTGACTTATTTCATTCCCAGGTCTTAGGTGCAGTGTTATATTATTCCTCTCGTTTATAAAACTTTCCCATGGCATAGCCTGACTCTATTTCCCTGGAACAAGCTATGCTCTCTCTGTCTCCAGCATCATCATCCCATTTGCATAACTAAGTGTCATAAGAGGATTTCAAGGGTCTCTTAGGAATAGCTAAATTTCTCATAGTCAACTAGTTCATCGTTTGCTGTCACCTACCCAGTTTCAGAGGAACTATTTAAAAATGCCTAAGTCCAAATGTCACTGTTGAGTTACTTCCACATTTGCAAAAAGAATGGGAAGGGAACACAAGGCAGACCACCACTTCCGTTTGCAAGTATTGATTGAGGAGGTAGGTATAATGTGCCCGCTCTGTTGTGGGCACAGCAGGGCTACCGAAGACTAACCCCAACCCTCAGCCTCAAAGACCTGGCAGGGCCTTGGGAAAAGGAGTCACTTAAATAACACAAAGCTAAGTATCAGGTGCCCATTTGGCCTGGGCACCTCAGCACGGTGATGCTGATGAGCTCATGTTCTGAACCCGATCTCTTCTGAAACCTAGCTCTGTTGCTTTTTTCACTGTGCAACTGTGAACATGTTATTTAACCTCCTGGGGATTCAGTTTCCATTACTGTAAATTGAGACAACAGTATTTATAATATGGTGGGAAGGAGTTAGCAAATCTTGTATGTAAGGAGGCTAGCTTGTGACCGACATGTTCCAAGGATTATGAAAGTCAAGGAGAGAACACAGTTGAGTAGATAGAAGCTGGCTCACCCTCCATGTGGCAGGCAACTCAGGAAGCCCTTACTTATTCAGAGCTTCCCTCTCTTACTTCTCCAGGATGTTACACTACTTTGCTTGGTTGCACCTTCCCTAGGTCCAAACCTCATGCACACTTCACTCGGTTAACCTCTATTCGTCCTTCAGCTTAACCTGAACCCCTATTCCTATTTCCCCCTGAAACTCCCACTCCATCACAAGAGTGATGACTCATCCCATATGCTCTCAAAGCACCTAAGCTCACCTGTATCTCAGAACCTGCCACCCGCTTCAGAGAGTCCTATTTTCTTGCTTCCTCCCCACCCCCACTAGAGTGTCAGAAACTGGAAGGCAGGATCATGTCCAAGTGCTCTCTCCCCAGCTCCTAGTACAATAATGGATGACAGCAGGTGGTCAGGAACCATTTATGCAGAGGATGAATGAATGAGCACAAATAGATACCATGTGCAAACCTGCACAAGTCTGTCCTAATAAAAGTACGTGGCTCAAACGTGGCATCAAATTCTGCTGTCCTGGCTTTTGCCTGGTGTCATTAGATCTCTGGACAAGAAGTAAAGATGGTTGTGGTGTCACTTGGGGGCTTTTCTAGCACAACATCAGCTGTCTGACCTGCACACGGTGGGTACAGAGTATGTTATAGGGCTTCACTGGCTGACTCTTGACGAGGTCGCCATTGCTAGATATAGGTGTGAATGGAGATGTGATTCCCACGTGTATTCCAGTATCTGGCATAAACACATGTGGAAAGAATTCGAGTTGGTCAACTGTTAGTAACAGTATCTCCTTGCTCTCCTGGGAGCTGTCTCAGATTTTGGCTTCATCCCCTCCCCTGCACAAAGAGCTGGGATGGGACTGCAGCTTCTAGAATTACAACCATTTTGTCAACTTGTCATTTGACTCACTGTCTGGCTGGTGTCTCTCCCTCTGGGTCCGGAGACATTTTGCACAGGAAGAAAGCAATAATGTGAACAGTTGCAGGGCGGCTGAATTCTCCCATCTTCAAAGGGCCTTGCTCTGTCCCACTGCACATACATATTTCGGGGAGGCACCATGGAGAGCCTCACATCTGTTCCCTCCTGCGCTGCTGGGAATCAAAGCTTCGATCCCCGCGAGACGCTTTCTGAAGGCCGGAGGGCACTGAGCCATCTTAGCCTCATTCCCTCGCGAGCTTCCCTGCCCACATGAAAATACCTGAAAAGGCTAACTTTGTCTGTTCCTTATTGCCTTAAAAATAACAGTACTCTTAACCTTTAGGGATTTATATTTGGAAAAGGGAAACGAACTAGATACAGCTTTATAAAAAGGCAGGAGGGTGAGTCATTTTTAAAACTTATTTATAAGTTTGGGAATATATATATATATATATATATATATATATATATATATATATATATACTAAATGTGAACTGATCTCCTTAATCACTTCCCAGTGTGTATACTTTTCTTTGGTTATATTTTAGTTTTCAAATAAAACTGAGTGGCGCCTGTAGCAGGTGCTTAAAGCCTACCTGATTAATAGAGTAACCAAGATTTACAATCAGTAATTAGTTAGAACTAGCCCTGAGCATAACAACTAGAATTCTGAAAAACTGGGAGACAAAAGATCCATATTTAGATGTGGCTTTATCACTCCCCTCCCTAATCACTTCCAAATTGTGGGGCTGCCACCTAGGGCTGCTCAGGCTGGCTGGTACCATCATATGTGCATGCTTTTGTACAGGGCTAAGCTTCTTAGGAACTTGGATCTTTCTAGTTCCTCATCAGGACTGAAGGTCAAATGGCAATGAAGTTGCTCTCTCAGGGAAAAAGGTACACCTGCATATTTCTAAGTCATACTTATAAATAAATATCCATCAATTATTTCTTTATCTTTCTTTAGGATCCTAAGAAAAGAGGTAGAATTCAAATAACTGACTTGATCAGTTTAATACTGAGCCCAAGAATCAAAAGTGTTGTTATTAGAAGAAACTTAGGAAGCATCTAATTCTTTTTTGATTGGATTTATTGGGGTGACATGAGTTAATAAAATTATACAGGTTTCAAGTGTACAATTCTGTAATGTATCATCGATATAATGTATTGTGTGTTTACTACACTGAGTCAAGTACCCTTCCATCACCATTTATCCCTTATATGCCCTTCCCTACCTTCTCACCTCCCTTCCCTCTGGCAATCCTGTGAGGTTTTTGTTGTTATTGTTGTTGTTTTAAGAAAGCATCTAATTCTAATGCAATCTCCTCATTTGACTGCTGAGGAAAGGAAGGAGGAAGGAGCTGAATGAATCCCCCACCATGACCCTCCCCCGCAAGACAGAGAACCACAGAACCAGGTTTGGACTGAGGGCTCTGGACCTCTTGGTTGCTCAGAATCTTCAGTGCTCCATGCTAAACAAAACCTTTTCCCCCAGCTTTCCACAGGAAGCCAGCATCTGAGACCACACATCTGAGACCCTTTTTAAAAGGGGTGGCATTGCTGTGAAAGCTGTGTCTAGTGGCTGAGGGTGGTACCTGACCAGTCACCACAGGACCCCTCCTCTCTGTCCCTCACCAGTAAGCAGACAGGGCTGATGTCCCTTCCCTGAGGCCCAAAGTGGCTTCCCTCTCCACCCTGCCCCCAGCTTCTGAATGGGCCATCAGCTTTACTAACGATGACCATGTTATTAAAATTCCAGGCAGCATCCAGCGGGGAAGGTCAAGATCAAGTTCCCCAATCAAAGCCATGCACTCCCACAGACCTTCTGGGATAGGGTAATTAATTTATTAGCCTCTCCAAATCGGAGGCTGGAAATCTATGTCTAAAAACCCAACCTATTTCACAAAATCCGTTGGTACAGGAAAAACCCAAATTAAACAGACCCAAATAACCCAGAATACACTGTTGTCAACACATCTGTTGCAGTGTTTGCTCATCTGGAGAAGGATTCTGTAGTGCTCTAGGGCTTATGGGAAACTCAGAAAAGGCAAAGCCCCACCTCCCTCACCTCTCCCTGCTTCCTCCTGCCTTGTGGGGATTGCTCCTCTCCCCACAAGTAAACTAGAGTCAACCTCACTGTGCAGGACAAAGAGAAAATGGGAGTACACAGACTTCTCTTGATCATCAAGTCCTCCGAAAGCATGAAGAAGAATGGAGAAAGAAGGCAAAAAGAGTCATTTCTGTTTGGCTCAAAGTGATAGTAGGAGCACAGGCAAATACCCTACGCCACTCCTGACTGGGAAGCCGGGGCAGTTCCCACCCATCCTGGTATAACTCATAGGTGAAGCCCTGTGAAGTCTGGGACTTAGCTGGGTGGCAGTGGGCCAGAGGCTCTCGAGCAGGGAGAGGAGTCTCTACCACCAGCCAACAGGGGGAGGCACAGGGGGCTGAAGGGAACTCGCTCACCTTAGACCTTCCAGGCCACTCCTCTCACCTGAACTTTCTGCTAAGCCTCCCAGTGAAGGCAGACAAATTATTTCCTCTGTTTCAGAGAGCTCCGGTCTATTAAGCTCTCTCAGGGCTCACTGGAAAAGCACAAGGTTCTCCCAGACTCCATGAACCATGTGTGTGAAAGTCCATGGGGCTGGACATTCACCCCACATGGCAAGAAAAAGTCTTCTAGGTACCAAACCAGGGGGACCCAGAGTCAAAAGGGGGGAAGCAAGTTCTACAAACCCTCTTGGAAAAGCAATCCACTAACTTGCTGAGGTCTCGTGTCAAGTCCAAGAATAATCACAAGAAATCAAGAAATAGATAATGTCTTTGACCTTTTCAAGAGGTGCCTAGATATTGGGAAATATCTGGCACTTTCCTTGGGCCTTGCTGTATCTTTTTCGGAGTGTGTGTGTGTGTGTGTGTGTGTGCGCGCCTCATTTTCTAAATTTCAAGTCTTCCATTGCCAGTTTGAGTTCTCTTGGCAGAACCTGCAAGTGTTCTCAGTAACAGATGCCTGGAGGAGAAGGATGCTAGCTCTGAAACCGAGCAATGCGCAGAGTTGGGAAAGCAGCTGCTCCACTCTAGTCACTGTGTATACAACTTCCCCCAAAGTGTTTGGGAAACAGATCACTCTGGAGCCCATACCACCTATTCAGCATGCAGGCCCTTTTAGTTCTACTCATTCTTGCTTCCCTATGCTGTTTGTTTTCTGCCATGAGTTTCAGCAATCTGTGTTGTGTGTGCACACACATGTGAGTGTGTGTGCATGTGTGTTTTCCTCTCCAGACTAGCTGAATTATCCCCAAGTAACTCTTAATCCTCAACAGTAATCCCCAGTGATTGCACTGACATGATGACCAGGGGGTGCCCATTTTCCTCCCGCCGTCTCTGGTCTCTGTTCCCTCCCCCCTTGTTGCTCAGCCAAGGATGTTCTAGGGAGCTGTTTATTTAAAAGAGGAAGTTCAGCAGCAGGGTCACCAGGCTTTTAAATGGAGAGAGGCTGCCCAAGGTAGGAGGAGAGCTCACAGTCACAAACTTCCATTTTTCCTCTAACCCCAGTACCTATCCACCATGGCCTGAATGGTGGTGGGCAGACATTGGTCCCAAGTGGTCAGTCTTTTCAATGCCCTTGGCCTCCCTGCAATCCACCTAGATGAGCACCGTCACTGAATAGAGCTCTAGACCAGTTGTTTCATGGTGGGCAAGTTACCTGCCCTCAATTTCCACAACCCTAAAAATGGACTAGACAGATCTTCCCGGTTAGTGACTCAAACAGTACTTCTCAAACTTTGCTATGCACAATAATCATCTAGAGACGTCATTAAAACTGTTGTTAAAAGATCTTATTAAAAGATTCCTGGGTCTGGCCTGGCCTGTGAAAAGTGGTTGAGCATCAACCAATGAACCAGGGGATCAGGGTACGTGCCTGGGGCTCGATCTCCAGTAGTGGGCATGCAGGAGGCAGCCGATCAATGTTTTTCTCTCATCATCAATGTTCTATATCTCTCCCCCTCTCCCTTCCTCTCTGAAATAAATAAAAATATATTAAAAATAATTTAGGTGACTTAAAAAAATGATTCCTGGGCCCACCTGCAAAGATTCTCATTTAACGGGCTGGCCATAAGCCTGAGAATGTGCATTTCTAATGTCCTTCCTGGTGATGCTGATGCTGCAAGTCTGAGGACCACACTTTGAAAATCACTGGCCCATAGTCTCTTTCACCTCAGATATTCCACTACTCTATCCCTGAACTCAGTGGCTTAAGAGAAGTCGGAAAGATTTGGCCCTGGTTTTATGAAAAATTCCACAAAGGGCTGCAAAAACCACAGGCCTCTCCCACACTTGCAGTTTTTCTCTTGTCCCCAAATCCTGCTCAGTCATTTGCAAAGACAAGCAGCAAAGACAAGGGTAAGGAGTGCCGCTGGCTTAACTTCAAGCTGTCAGCAGTTGCTACACCTATGAGGGCATCTTGGCAACCATTTGAAATTACAAGATGGAAACAACCTGAAGTAGCAAAGAAGGAATAAGAACAGATTATATAGGCTCCACTTGCCTCTGTTGTTATCCTGGGTCATATTTTTGCAAACTGCATAAGTCACCTGGAATGGTGCAATGCAAATTTGGTAGTCTCACGCACTGTTTGCAGAGGCATAAAAAATAACTCCAAAGCAATAGAAAAAAGAAGTATTATAAGGTAAACTCTTAGATATTTACCTTGCTCCGAGCTCTATAATCCTTTCCAAACTGCAAAACCAGACACCTTTCTGCTGTTCAGCAACCTGACCTTCACCTATGAGATCTCTGCAAATTCCTGCATATGTCCATTCTCTCCGAATTGAGGGGTCCTGTCTGAGACAGAGAAAGCCTGAGCTGGTGATGCTGGGATTATGGCTAAGAAGGAATTCTGGTTCTAAGCTCCTGCTTTTCAGATGCCTAAATATTTCTGCCCATCTGAAAGTCTACTTATTCAAATGCAACAGAGCTCATGCTGAGACAGAATTTTAAAAGTGAATTTAGAGAAAATAATTCAGAGCACTGTCACCAGACCTGTGTGTTTCTCAGATCCTCTCCTTTTTGAAAAACTTTGCTGCAGTAAGCCAGTTTCTAGAAATGTATTGTATGCATTAGGTTAACTAAAATCAAATAAATATTAAGAATCACTGCACTAAGATAAAGAATAATCTTTTTTGCTTAAAATATTATACTTTAACTTAAAATTTGATCTGACCACTTTAGAAATTATCAAATGGAATAGGAGCTAGATAAGAGAGCCATTCCCAAAAAGTCTAAAAACATTTTTTTTGTTATAAATTTCCCAATAGCTGTTTGAAAAATCTGTTATCCCACTGTCTATTTTTGTAAATAGAGTTTTACTGGAACACGGCCACTCTCATCTGCTAGCGCATTGTCTACTGTCACTCTGCTACAATGGCAGAGTGAAGTAGTCGCTACAGAGAGCATATGGCCCACAAAGCCTGCAATATTTACAGAAAAATTCTGCCAAGCCCTGGTTTAAATAACAGGGAGGAAATAATGGCAGCAATTTAAACCTTGAGATGGGATACATAACATGCAGACACCAATCAATTACCTTGTAAATTAATTACAACCTGTTGGATCAAAAACACTCTGCCAATATCAGAATCCATTAGTTTTTTTCTGGTTCTCAGTAATGTCTCCAAATGTAAAGTAAAAATGCTTTGAAATTTACTCAGCTGTTCAACAAACTTTTGAAAGCCTATTCTACCCAGAGTGCTAAAATCAATCTAAGTGCTGAAAATTTATATGTACGCCATTATCCACCAAAACAACAACACTAAAGCAGAGCCACACTAATCACAAATTTCTGCATGTGATTTGAGTCCTATAAAAACAACATATGAAGAAGGGGGCAAATTGGGTGTTTAGAAGCCATAAGTCTGCAGTTGGCAGATTAAATGCCATCTCAGATAATCACATCTGATTGTCACTAATGTTAATATATGTCAGTAACAGGCGAGCGCTGCACACCAGAGGTTAGCTTTACTGCTCATATGCAGATGTTTGCAATACTGAATCTCTGCCATAACCCTGTGGGAATGGCATTTTTTATGTGTTCTGTAGTGAATTTACGGCCAGGGAGCCATAAATGTTATAGTTCTTCAAACCTTTTGCTTGTGGAGATTGTCACAGTGCCTGAAAAGTAGAAAGGCACAGATGTCTCCTATTAGCAGGCCATTTCCGTTCAAGGATACAGGCTACACCACCTCCTGACGTGCAGGTTATCTGGATACCCATGCGCCCTGGGTGAAATCTCCCAGGATCGATTTGGCTCAGGTCTGCAGAGAG
This sequence comes from Murina feae, assembly GCA_004026665.1. Taxonomy (NCBI): domain Eukaryota; kingdom Metazoa; phylum Chordata; class Mammalia; order Chiroptera; family Vespertilionidae; genus Murina; species Murina feae. The sequence continues at coordinate 63,299 of PVJC01000177.1, forward strand.
ATCACAGGGCCTCTGTGTGCCAGGCGCTGGGCTAGTGGCTCTGAGATAAGGCCCTTGACCTCAAGACTTGCGCGCATTGGCCGGATGAGAGGCCACAAGCACAGTATGACATGGAGAGTGCTAGCACAGGGCTAATAGAGTGCCCCAGGAGCTCTGAATAGACAAGAGCAGGGGCAAAGCCAAGAGCACAGAGAAGAGTGCTTGCAGGAGTCCTGCCTGAACCAAAGCTTGAAAGATCAGCAGAAGGAACAGAAGCAGAGGAAGTTCTGTGTGTGTGTGTGTTGCTCCTGCAAAATAAGAACATGAACAAAGCCACAGGTACAACAACCAGGATGGTTTCCTCCCAGAATGTCCATGACATTTGCTAACGGTGTGGCATAAAGTGACTGGGGCTGGTGGGGCACACTGAGGGAAGAGAATGGGCCTGGGAGTGAGACACACTTTGGTTCAAGTTCTAGCTTCATCATCTACTAGCTGTGTGACCTTGAGTAGCATCCAGAATCTCCATAATCTTTAGAGTCTGCATTAGTAATGTGCCCTCAGAGGGTTCATATGAGGATCAGGGAGATAATGGCTGGGTCCTAGGAGCAAAAAGAGCTGGTAAACTGGTAACTCACAGGAAAGTCACCCAAGGAGAAAACACACTCATTCCATATAGCAAGAAAGGGGCTTTTATTGATTTAAGAACTGAAGATTTTTTAAGAATTCTATGGAGAGCCTCTTCCATCAGCACTGCAAATGATGGAAGAGTCATTTAAGAGAGAAACTCAAAGGCAGAGCAACGCTGCCTGAATCTCCCCTTTTCCCATGTCATTGTCACAAAGGTAAAAGAAACACTGTCAGGGAGACGATGAATCACAAATGCAATTCTCACTGTTTAAAATGGCAGCCCTATGAGCACCTTCCTGATGTCACAACCCTATGGAAGCTCTGTGCACACCCGTGTCCCCGGGACCGCAGGGTGCAAAGCCACTTCCCCTTGAAATAACACACAATCCGCGTGTGACACGCCGCCAGGAGCTACATGACAGATGCAATGGTTCTTTCCAGAGAAATGAGTCAGTACCTCAAGCATAACAAAAAGGATTAATTGAGAATTTTTGGTTAACACGAGCTGTTCCGGTTTCTCTTAGGGAGAATAAAAAGCCCCTTATGATTATTAGTAGATGCCTGTGCTCTGGGAAAAAGTCAAAGATTAGCAGCTACTCCTCACCAAGCCTTCCTGGATTCTGTGTGAGGGGGAATTCCCCAGAGGAATCACAGACCTTGCTAACTTGAGAAATCATATTGTTTCTTGAAACTACGGCTTTGTTCACGTCCTTTGTTGTATGAACAACACATGCGTGCATGTGTGTACACACGCAGAAAAGGGAGTCATCATGCCCACAGGGTTGAGAAACAGAGTCCGAAACGGAAGGGCCGTCCTGCACATAATCTGAATGACCACTCTGGGAGGCTCTTCTGAGCAGACTTCTGGCCGAAGCCCCTGGGGCCCAGGAAGAGAATCTTGGTGTGGCCACAAATGGGGAAAAATCCCCCCTAATCAAGACATTCTCCTTCAAAGATTTCAGAGCCACACCTTTTATTTGTTTGGTTTCTGCTGGTTTGGTTGCTTGGTTGTTTTTTGTTTGGACGAGGCTAGACCCATCCAGCTGCAGCACAAACCATCACTGCAGCCACTGGGTCCCTGGGATGGGAACCACTTGCTGGGTCTCTCTGCAGCCTCCCACTCCCCTGAGCCCCTCACCACTGCAATGACAAGCAGGGGCCCAAGTATGCCACTGGGGGAGCCACTGCCTTGTTACACGCCTGGTGCACGCAGTTTTCCAGAGATGAATGGTTAAAAGCATATTCCTATTACCATATTTGTGGTTATTCTGAAGGTGGATATAAATAAACAAGTGATCCCTAAGGGCAGCCTCTAACTATACAGCCTGGGGGCTGGAACTGTCTCACTCTAGTCCCTACCTCTAACTTTCAAAGCACCAAATGGGGCTCACCCAGGGTTTTCTCTGAAGCAACTGTTATCGCTAAGGAAACGCCATTCTTGATCTCCAAGAGGCTACAGAGCAAGGAGTTTTGCCCTGGAAAGGGGTGAGGCAGGGGGTGCTCCAGACATGAGTCTGGGTCCCGGGAACTAGACCTATCACCAGTGATCCTAGGTAAATCACTTTCAGGACCTTGTGTCTGTCTGTTTGTTGTTTCTTTTGTCTGTTCATTCATGTGTTTGGACCAACTAGATAATCCTAACGATCCCTTCTAGCTCTAAGTTTATTTCCTTGATACTAAGTGAAAATCAGCCAAATCAAGTTGTCTCCATGTGGATATGAATGAGGCATTTGTGCACACAGCATCATTTTGAAGGCTCTGAAAAAATACCCAAGCCTCCACCGGGGATCCCTGAAAATCCTGCCACCTCCCGAGTCTTGGATGAAAGACCGAAAGCTGCCAAAATGTACTCATTGTGTAATCTTGGAACGTGTGACCACTAACCCATTGTCAGCCACGCTGTCATCTGCATGAAGCTATCTTATCTGTCAGCCAAAGGTTAGGTAATGTTTGCTGGGGCAGAAGAGGTCTTAAATCTCCAGCCCAGGTGACAACAGCCACAATTCATAGAAACTGAAAAGACTGAAGTGCTGGACAAGATGTGGCAAGAGACATGCTCTTCAGTTCATGGAAACCCCAAATCTTTCCCTGTGAAGCTAGAATCCGTGGTCTATAGCTCTTTGTGATCTGACACTGTAATTTGCCTCTGTTTGATAACCTTTGTCATCCCCAAAATGCCCTCCCAAATTCACCGCCTCAACACACAAAGTCACTGAGTTTCAAAACAGCCCCAAAACGGGCTGAAAACCTCGCAGTAGGACTCGGTCCCTCCTATTACCTAAAATGGTCCGCTGTTCCATTTGCACAGGCTTTTTCTTCAGCAGATTTACAAGGTAACATCTGCTTCAGAAACAGATGTTTATGCCAGAATTCTCTTCTGCTCATTAATGCTTTTCCGGTTAACATCTAACTATCTCACTCATTAGTTCTTAATAATACTTTTTGTATCTGAGCCATGCCAGATCCGCGCTCTGTAAAGCTCTGTATTATTGTTGCTTCTGTTGAATTACGCTGCTGAATAAAGGAAAAGTAAAAATAAGCCCCTCTAAGAAGGCTGCTATGTGTCAGAGCTCTATCTTTGTGAACTGAACAAGCTGAAATCAATTAAAAGTGTGTGTTCAGAGAATGCATCTCAGCTGTCTAATTGCACCACCTCTGCTTCAGGGCCAAAGTTTGACTCCTTGCCAAATTGCCATCAAAATGGGAGTCCATTAACACAGCTACACGGCCACTGCCTGAGCCCGATTCAAGGGCTGGCTTAGAGGAGGAAGCCCAGTGTGCTCCAGGGCTGGGCGCACAAAGACTCCCACTGCTCAACAGGACACCACAAAGCCCCCTGGGATGAGGGTCCTGGGGCTGAGTAATTTACCCACCCAATTTCCTCAGTCTGTCATAGATTAGCCACAGGAAGCAGTCCAATGATGTTCTCTACTGATCCATAAGCAGCTTCACATTAGCAGAACTCCTTGGGAAAAAGCCGAGTCGACACACCTTTGTGGAGTGGTGCCCCAGATTGCTAACTTAGAAACCTAAGCACTGTTCCTACGGGTCCATATCCAATCAAAGAAAAAAAATAGCGTAAGCTTCAGTTTTTCCTGATTTGTAATGCAATGGCATGTACTACAATGTTCTTTGAGACATTTTTATAAAACACTGTAAACCCGTGATGCTGGTCCCAAGACTGGCTTTTATATTTCAAGAAGCCAACATCATTGTCAAACTGAACAAACCAAGATAGGAATAGGGCTAACGTTGGTCTGTATAATAAGGGAAAAGCTAACCCTCCAGGGAACGTGGGCCAACACAATGCATTGTTTGGAATCAGGAGAAAGAATGCTTAATAAATCATCGACAATAGTTTCCATGGTTACAATAAATGTGTAGTCACCTATATTGTTTAGCCTGGTGTGACCAGTCCTACAGGGAAGAAATAATCAAGAATCCAGTTGATAAGCAAATATGAAACTCATTTAACTTAAAGGAAGGCTGGCAGACTATTCCCCCAAAAATGAAATAAAATGGACATTGAAGTCTAATCAAACCAAATTCATCTCCAGACTTCACCAGAGTCAACGTCTCTAGGTCCCCATGAACTCCACTGTGGCTCCATAACACGCTCCATTATTTTTATAGTAGGCTCTTCCCTTTCTGCCTAAGCAGCTGCTTTTCAACAAAATTACTTGGCAAACACTGCTCTATCAAGTATAAATCAGATATGCTACTCTGGAATCTAACCCACAAAGAATATTCCCCATAACACTGCCTAACAATGAAAAATGGAAATACTGCATTATTGCTGCCAAAAGAAATGGAAAAATATGAATGAAAATGATCACTGGGTGTGTCTTCCATGAGATTCCACTTAAATAACAGTCTCCACTTACTTCACTAGCTGAAATCGGATGGGCTTACACATTGCAAAAGGAAATAGAAGCACATTTTAGGTGGAAATTAAAATGTTATGAACTGCCTTGGGTGGTGTTGGCACTGTGCAAAGAATGGTGAGTACAAACCACAGTCAGAACCTCTTTCCCCTCCAGTCAACAGATACCATCTGAGGTTTTGAAGCAATGCACTAAGGGAATTTAAACTGGAGATTTGGGGACTTCTCCACAGCTCCTTTCACCAGATAAACCCCTGAGAAAGCAAGAAAACCACATAGGTGAATGATGAAGTAGGTACAGACCTACTCAGATATTTTGCCTCCAGCCTTTTTGCCATTTGAACATTCCCACCTCCAGCTCCGCCTCCTTTACTTGTTGCAAACACTGGGGCTTCATTCTCCTGGGTTTCTCCTTGTTTCCTCAGACACTGGTCAGACAGACAGCTGGTATCTCTCTCATGTAACTCAGGTCACAACATTCATTCAGTTAGTCCAGAAAGAGATAAGTGAACAAAATAGGGCAATGTTCTTCCTGCTGTAGTAATTTTCTGAACTCCCAACTAGAAAGAAAAGTTCCTTTCCTATGACCAATTTCCCTTCATCATGAATGTATTGGGTGCCAGTAAAGACCATCCTGGACTCAGAACTTCTTCAAGACATAGCTCAAGGTCTGGAGTCTGTCAAGGGCACAAGCTAAAAGGATGAAGTAGACACATAGACACATTATCTGGATATTATCCCCTAAGCCTGGAGAACCAAGCAAACAATGAACTCTCTCTCCACCACCGATGGCCAACATGATGATTGTCTTCATCCTTGTGCTCAGAAGTCACACTGCACAGTGGGGAGATGCAAAAAGCCATTTGGGAGAGTGGCCTACACAGAACAAATTTTATGATATGGTGGTCACTGCAGTTGAGTTGACGATAAGCCAGAGTGCTCATCTGGACTTGTGCGATTGAGGCTCCCTTTTTTTTATTAATCCTCACCCAAGGATACTTTTTTATTAACTTTTTTTTTTTGAGAGAGACAGAGAGAGAGAGACTGGAAGGGAGAGGGAGAGACATACACAGAGAGAAACATCTATGTGAGAGAGACACATCAATTTGTTGACTCCAACATGCATCCAGACCAGGGCCAGTGATCAAGCCCGCAGGTGAGGTATGTGCTTTTGACCGGAATTGAACCCAGGGCACTTCAGTCCATGGGCTGACACTCTATTCACTGAGCCAAACCGGCTAGGGCTATGGCTCCTTCTTGAGGAAAGCACATTTCACACCAACCCCCGGGAGGTGGTGACTGTAGCAAAGCTATTCTTTTCATGACCAAAAAGTTGACAGCCATCTCTGAAGCTAACAATCTGAGAAGGTGAGGAAGGAGCAAAGCATACTCTTTCTCTTGCTCCAGGAGGTCTATGTACCATCATCCTATATTCCCCATCGACAGAGGTCCAGGGCTCCATGAAATGGGGTTTGAACAGGAAAATACTCACTGAAACTGGAACAATGTCTCCCACAGAGGACAGAGAGGAGAACTCCACACTTCCAATGCCAACTCCCATGAGGCACAGGATGGCCTGAGATCTTGACCAAGGTCAACATAGCCCAGGGCTGTGCCTCCCAGTAGGACTTGGGCACAGGAGAAAGCCTCAATGCTGGTGAATTTGGCAGGTGAAGATGTGATACTCATTGGTAAGACCCAGCTTTTTCTCCTAAGGATGGAGGATCAAGAGACATCCATTCCTGGGATGACCATTCCTTCGGGTGAGTACGCAAAACTACAGAGACTTCCATACATTCCAGGGATCTCAGAATATTGACAATTCTTGCCCATGAAAAGACCTGTATATTTAGATGGCTGAGATCCACCCTCCAGTTGCAGGAAGCAAGAATAGGCCATTAAGTTGGCCTCAAAGTGATATCTTCCTCTTACTCACACTAATTAATCAAATATGACTACAAGGTAATAACAAACAGAATCTGTGTAAGGGATATTTTGGCAGATGTGATCTGGTCTGTTTTAAGAGATGACAGCACAGAGCCCAGCTTTTTCTCTGCCCCACTTCCAGATGATGTCCAATCCACTGACAAACCAGGAATGTGGCTGACGTTCTCAGACAAGGAGCGTCCTTGCAATGACACCGGCTCTCTCAAACAAGATGTGATAGGATCCCCAAAGGCACCAAGCACGCTTGTGCTCAGGCTCTATGAGGAAGACAAATACAAATTAGGCAAAAGACCAGCCCTCAGAGAGCTTACCTTCCAGTAGGAAAGATAAGACAGCTAGATAAATAACTGTTTTAAAGGCAGAAAGAGATAAATGTCATAAAAGGACATGAATAAGTTATTCCCAGGTCAGACAGGAAAAGGGAGATATTGTTTGAACAACTAGAAGGTATCTAGGGCTGGGTGAGATGCTGTGATACAATGAAAAACAGGATCCAGTTGTTGACCTACAATAATCTTACTATAGAGGAAGAAAAATAGAGAACGCTATGATTCTCCAGAAAGGAGAGAGGAGATCCTTGGCCTAAGTGAAGGAGAATTCACAACAGGTGCTATTTGAGCTGGTTATTGAATGATGAGCCCCCATTTTGCCAGGCAGAAAAAGAAGAATTCCAGGGAAAAGGCACTGGATATCTTTGAGGGTCTTATTTTTCCTACATCAACCTTGATCCCTCAGTGCCCAGCACAGTGCCTGCAACACGCAGGCACTCAATAAAGGTTACCGAATGAGTCTAAGAATTCAGGGCATGGGTCCACAGACTGCACTTTGGATGCAAAGCTATCATCAGGGCAGTCAATGGTCAGACCCTTGTTTCTGGAAGATTTTCCCAATAGTCTGGAGCAGCAGTTGCCAACCGGTGGTCCACGGACCACTGTGGTCTGTGAGGTCCAAAAGGCTGGCAACTGCTGGTCTGGAGAGTGGGAGTGAGCTGGCTTGCCTGGGACTAAGCGAGAATGCCCGCATCGGAGAATGCTGCACATGGTCTGAGGAGCAGGGAGGACTGGGACTTGCAGATAGATCATCATAGGAGGCCGTTTCTGAAAGTATTTCAGACACTTAAAACAGGGATTTGTTTATCAAAAGGATCCTCTAAAAATGACTTATTAAAAGAAGACAACAGCTTTTCAAAAGTTTAGTTTCTGGAAAGAAAGCACATTTAATAACATGTGTTGATGATTTTAAAGAAAGCCATACACAACACCACTAATAAAAAGACGGATACAACTACACAAGGTCAGTGGCTACCCCTCTGAGGAATCCTGGCAACTTTGTAAATATCAGCTCAGGCTGGGGGCTGGGCCTGGGTGACAAATGCACTTTCCAATTTCATGGAGAATGAGATAAGACAGCGCCAAGGTTGTGCAAGGATACAAAATCACATAGCGCACAAACCAGAGGTTTTAAAGCAGCAAACCCTTTCCTTAATACCTTATGCAAAAACCAGGAGGCAAATCAGGTATCAAATAAGGGTCCTTGTTTGAGATGGAGTCCTAGGAGCTTGGAGACCCCAGGGTCCACTGTTTCCTGTCCCCTCCTCCTCTCGGAGGCAGCCCCCAGAGGCTCAGAACAAACATCCAAGGAGTCCCCTGGGTCAGAAAATTCTCTCCAAAAGTCAGAGAAACTTTCAAACTGGCCCATCTTTTACATCAAGGACCCTGCTCTCGGGATGACAAGATGCACCCTAAAGGCATCTGGGTTATTTCCTGCTGCTGATTGTATAATCACCAGGAGGCTTGGAATTATGAATCACGGGCCACAAAGAAAAAACTCCCAGAAGTGAGAGAAATGAGAGTAACAAAAGATTGGCTCCTCTCTCGGAGTCCCAGAGCTGGGATTCTGCAGATGACACACTGAGGGCCCGGGGAGTGGCACCTGGCCCAAGCCTACACCCACAGGGGGAAGGGGACAGGGGGCTGTGGCTGGGCCAGGTCTGAGACTCCCAGCCCCTCCGTGGCTCGGGAGTGGCTGTGTACACCAGCCTCCATCACGGAGCTGCAGCCTTCTGGGGCAGCATGGGAACTGGGCACATTCCATGTCTAGCGCGGCCGTAGAAGTACACAAAGCTATGCCGTGTGGGGTAAATCCAAGGACATTTTATTCCTTAGCAGAGACTGACAAGCTCATTTAGTAGCAACAATTTACCGTCCACAAAAAAGTGCTGAATCTCACTTACAGACATAGTGAAATTCAGGCAAAAAGACAGCCAAATAGCACTGGGAGCTATTTTAGACGTGCATATTTTAATAGCATAAATCTTTATTTTTCTTAACCAAATAGTCCCACGCAAATTATCTGTTGCAACACAGGCCCTGAGAGAGAGGCTGTAATCCCCATTTCAGAGATGGAGAAACTGACCAATGCAGGCTCCTGGAGCAGGAATCTTCCTGACACACAGCCGCCTGCCCGTGGAGCTCACACAAAGAGCTTCCTCTGTCAGCAAAACGCAGCCCCCGAGTCCCCAGGGGAGGCAGTTCAGAATCATTAAAAATTGGTCCTGCCCCATCCCAAAAGGACATCTGGATAAATAGGCACTGGGGAGACATGACCAGCAGGCTTACCTGAGGAATTTAATCTAAGGTGCTTTAAATTCACAGTACTTATGTCCTGGTCTGCGCTTTCCCTGCTGATGGAGTGGCAAGTCTATAAGCACTTCGAAGGAGAATTTACCTGACATGTCTTTCTCTCAAACCCTGCCCCAGAAATAAAAATTAAAGCCACTAACTGTATAAGCCACCCCATCTACACAGCCTTTGCCCATTTTTTTTCTGATTTTCTTTCCGTGATCCCCTTTTACATGGCTTTCACACTCTAAAGGTTGCCAGGCTGACATCCTTGGGGAAGGGTCCCATCTGTTTAGATGCAGGATCCGCAAAAGATGCTCAGCCCTTCTGCACACAGACTCCACGCAGAGGTAAAGGAGGGTGAGAGTGGAGAGACAGCGAGAAGTACGGTAGCCCACGTGCAGGGCTACCAGAACCCAGGCGCAGTCCCGCTGAAATGTACCATATGCTATAAGAGCAACTCTACTCTTATTAGCAAGGTTTCTTCGAAATTGAGACCTATCTACTAAAAGACGTGGATTTGAATATGCAGCAATCTCTTGCATTAAATGCAATGGAGTAAGAACAAAGCTCATGGAAACCTCCAAACTCTTTCTTACAAAGGCCTCTGCGATTTGGTTGGCCAACTCCTTCAGGCTCATCTCTTTCCCTTTCTCCCTCTCACAACATCTTACATCCCAGCTGCACCATTCCTGGTGTTTTTCTTTGTCCCAAACTGCCCTTCTCTGAAATGCCCTCCTCCAGGTCACCCCCCTGCTTTAAAAGCCCAGCCCTCTTTCACAGAGCCTTCCCTGAAACCCATCAGCAAATCTCCCTCTAGGTCACCCTGAAACCTTGCACCCTCCTCTAGGCTAGCTTTCACACACAGTTTACAATTACTTAGGTAGAGTCAAACCCCACCCACCCACCCCCACCCTCCCATCCCCCTCACCCCCTGCCCTCCAGCAGACAGGGAGCTCCTCGACAGCACTGGTAATGCCTAAATTATTGTTGTGTGGTTTGGAAAACTATGGGAGCAAAGTGCCAGGCACACAGTAGGTAGTTGAAAATGCATGCTTAAAAAAAAAAAGAAAAGAAAAAGAAAAGAAAGAATGCACTCATATGCTGACTCAGCAAAATATACCATTTGAGGGGTACAGTGGTGTGGGCAAAGAGTTCACTGTAATAGAAGATAATCTCAAAAGCCTCACTAGGGGGCAGTATAAATAATATGCCCTCTTTAGGGAAGACCATGCAACATTCATAGAATGAAGCAGGTCTGTATGTACTGACATGGACAAAGGAAATTGGAATATTAGCCAAAAAATTCTGGAAAAATAGCAATAATTACTTCTGAATGGGGGTGAGGGGAGATGATACTGAGGATATGAGAGGTTGATATTTTCACTTTATATATTTTCTTATTTCAATTTTTAAGTATATGTTTGAAATTTTTTAAATGCATAGAAATGCCCTCCCCTAAAGTGGAAATTAATTCTAAAAGATTCCAGGTTAACAGTCCTCTCAATTAAATCCATCAAGCAAATGAAACAAATGGACTAAAACATCCTTGAATCTCTAATGTCCTTGAAAAGAAAAGACAAATAAAATAATGAAAGTTGTTCTTGGGTGCTCATGAAGTGCTTCCCATGTGCTCCCCAATCAGCTTCTCTCTGGTGTGGTGCTTCGGGAACTGATGCCCTGCTAGCCTGATATCTGGATTTGAGTTATTTCTACTTGATAAATATTTATCGGGCATCTCCCACGTAGAAGGCACATGCGCAGGGCACAGATGCAGAAGGAAGAGGGAGTACCATAAGGCCCCAGCAGCCCACGGCTCTCACTCTGCCGGAGGAGGAGACCGGCACCGAGAATTAAAACAAGGCTGAATGTGAGAAGTACTATAAAAAGGAAAAAAGCAAACAGGAGGGGGAGTGATTCCAAGTGGGGAGATTGCAAAGGATCTTGTGGAAGATGAGATTGGAGCCGAGTCCAGAAAGACAGGTAAGACTGACTAGCAGGAGACGGATAGAATGAGAGACGGATAGAACTACCTTGGAACATGACCTCACTTGTCTGTGTGCTGTTCTGGCACATTGGAGGTGCGGCTAAAATCCAAACTCTAACGGGCTTTCTGCATGCGAGGTGAGTGAAAGGAGTTGCCACATGCCTGGAGTAAATCCCAACTCTTTCCCCGAAATGGCAAGCCCACATGTCCCCACCTTGCCTCGCTGTCCATCCTTGGGTTCCTGCTCCTCCCTCCCCTCACTGCAGCCACTCTGCTCTCCAAGTTCATCCAGCTCCCAGGACTTTCTACTGCGGTTTCCCCTCTGTCTGGAGCAATGGTTCTCAACCTTCTGGCCCTTTCAATACAGTTCTCACGTTGCGACCCAACCATAAAATTATTTTCTTTGCTACTTCATAACTGTAATGTTGCTACTGTTATGAATCATAATGTAAATATCTGATATGCAGGATGGTCTTAGATGACCCCTGTGAAAGGGTCGTTCGACCACCAAAGGGGTCGAGACACACAGGTTGAGAACCACTGGCCTGGAGGATAAATGGCATCAGAGCAAGGCCATTGTCTCATCTACAATTGTATCCTCAGTGCCTAGCACACAGTAGGAACTCAATCTGAAGGAAATACATGAATAAAATAAAGCTTGAAACTAGCCAACAAATGTAGAAGTTTTCCTTGGATAACTCACCTGGATATACATTTGTTTTTACATTTTAAATAACTCTGTCCGGGCTGAAATCACTTCACTTGCCCTAAACCACAGGGCTATGAGGATTAAGCCTGACACACTATGACCATTCATGCCCAGCACATGCAGGGTCACTTCAGTCCACACAAGACTTGGCATTTCAATTCTTGCTTCACAGTTGAGAAAACTGATACTTAAGCCAAAAAACACAAAACAAAACAAAACAAAACAAGAACAACTTTTGGACAGTCATAGAGTCAATAATTGTAGGAACTAGGACTCGAACCCGAGCCCTCTGCCTGGTCTAAATCCTATTGGCTTGTACTAAAATCCCAGTTGATCTGTTGGGTTTGGAAGAGAATTGCTACTCCTATTCTTCACAGGACGCTGTACCGGGCTTCCAATCTGCAATTACCCAGGAAGATTCAGTGAAATGTATCAACAAGAGACTGTGCTGTGCTTCCCCTACAAACAGGAAGTGCTAAGCGGGTTTTGACAATGCCTCCTGTAACTCCTCTTGATTACTGTTATTGGAATGTCTAAACTTAAAAAAAAATAATAAGTACCACTTAGGAGCAATTGTTATTTTAGCTGCGAATTAAGATCATAAGTCTTCTGTTTACAAGGCAACTGCGTGTTTAACGGAACACTTCCAAAGGCGCACGGCTGTGCTTCCCTCACAGGCAACGGATGCTTGGGTGGAATTTTTCATCAGCAAATTAGGTTAGTTTATGGCAGAAAATGAAAAGTCATCATCAGACAGACCAAGAAATGGGGCCATTCTTTACCTGGAAGGAGCAATTAGCTCAAACATCTGTGGGGAAAATTTCTCTCTCGAATTTTGTCGATTTTAAAAAGCTTTGAAAGAATCGCTCTAAGTCTCAAGGACACACCTAATTACGGCTTACCCCGGTGGCCACTCACAGCTGCATGTTTACTCAACCGGAAGTGGGAGTTGCAGAAACACCTGGAATGAGGCCACGCCCCATGAGGAGCCATTTCCATCCAGCACGTGGTTCCAGCTCACTTCCCTGTGCAGGGCTGGGGCTCCTGCACTTACGTAATTCTACCTATGGTATACACAGGCAGATGCCCTATCTGCGAAAGGACAGTCTATCTTGTTCTCTGCTAAATCCCCCCACAGGGGACGGGGCATTTTCTTGGAACGTTACCTCACTTGTTTAATTTTCTAATTAGGAAAGCTAGGAGAACAGGAGCATTCTTCATAGTTATTGGACATTAGTCTGCTCATCAGATACAGGTTGGTTTTTTGTTATAAATGTTACTGATTACTTCAAAACGAACACACACACACACACAAACACACCCTACAAAAAAACAAACAAACAAAAAAACTCTTTTCCTCAAGACTGTGTATCCTGTTTAGCTCTGACCATTTTCATTTCCAGCAAGTTGGGTTCGTTCCATTTTTAGTGGCAACTCCTTTAGGAAACGCTCTTTTAAAACCTGCGTTTGGAGAAATGAAGTTAATGGGCCAGAACTGGTTTATCATGAAATACTCATCAAGTCAGGAAATAAAGTTCAAACCCTTCTGCCCTCAGGTGAAGGGGACCCGTTGGTAGGACACTCTCAGAGAACGATGTAAAAGTCATTGTTTTAGTGCGTGAAGACAGTTCTAGAAGTAGTAAACTTGGATTCAGTACTATTGCCTCTTGCCATCTATAATTTAAGGAAGGGGGTAAGGCATTTGATTTACTAAGTCTAATAAAATGGTCAATCATGTTAAATTACATGCAGAATCTAAGAGAGCCAGAAGTTACCCCCTCACCTCGCCCCACCAACACCTAATTTTTAAACGCTCTCCTAATTTGTAATAGCATTTTGGAAAGCTAGAAGGACTGAGGTTCTATATAAAAGAAGCATAATGGTTTGCCTCTCTCCAATCTAGGGCTCTCTATACCCAGAAAAGGGGGCCATTCATTTGGAATCAGAGCCCTCACTCCCGCAGAGGGAGCTGGGCAATGACACACACCTGCTCTCCCAGGTTCTGGTTTCAATACTCCTTACCAGCTACCACACTACCTGTCAGCAGTATATGCCCACACGTTACGATGAACTAGATCTCAGTTTACCCCACACCCTTACAGTTTAGGTGAATGTCTTTCTGATGAGATTTGGGAATGGTTAATCACTGCCCTGGTCCATTGATTCTCACCAGCTTTAACTTCAGAATATTACACTTAATAACCTACCTGGAACACCAGCAAGAGACCATGCATCCATGCCACCTTGTGTATAGCTCTATTAGAACATTTCTACTGAGTGGAATATTAGCTGATTCTAAGACTGTCTCTTCCAGCAGCATCCTCTTGAAGACAGGAAATATACCTTATTCTTGGCTTGCACACATGTGTGTACAGTGAGCAAATTAATGGATAGATGCTTAAATTCTTGGACTTGGAAACACAAACAGGGACATAGCAACCTGCTATAATGCAATGATTAAATCATTCATTCTTTTGTTCTATCAATATTTAAAGTGCACAGGAGACATGGAGAGGAATAAAACAAGTATGGCCTCTGCTCTTAGGATGTTTATGGTTAATGGAGGAGGCAGAATTTGAACAACTAGTCACACAAATAAATATCCAATTGCAAACTGTGACAAACTGAATGAAGAAAAGGGCAGTAAAGGACCTTGAGACATTGAGGAAGGGACTATATGTATTCTGAGATTGGAAGAATGAGTAGGAATTAGCCAGGAGAAGAGAGAAGAAGAAGACAAAGTTTCTAAGTACTGAGAATAGCATGTGCAAAGGTCCTGAGGTGGGAAAGAGCTTGATGCTTCAAGGAACTGATAGGTCAGTGTGACTAGAATTTAGCAAGAAGAAGGTGAAGCAGGAGTGATGTGGGAATATAATTTCTCCTTTTCCCTGAGTTTCCTGAAAGTATCCTTCTTTAAAAATAACAAAATTAAATCAAGTAAAGCTTTGTACACCAGCTGAAGGGTTTTAATTCTGTTCTCAGGGCAATAGAAAGACTCTGAGCAGGAGAGTGACAGGATCAGATCTGCATTTCAAAAAGTACTTTCTCCCTGTGACAGCCTGGGAAGGAAAAGGCAGGGAGTGAGAGCAACAGAGATTGGCCAGAGGACCACGGGAGTCAGTGGGGCCGCTGGACAGATGGGATGAAGGATAGGTTTGCTAGGATGCTGAAGGTGACTCTCAAGGTCTCGGGTGATGGATTTGATATGTGGGTTAGGGTGTTCTTCAAGCTACCCTAGACCTCCAGCGGCAGGCCTGCAATAGGAGAAGTGTTTGATGATGAACATTAACAAGCCCCAAGGTGTCCCCCTGGATCCCAGTTCCGGCACAAGCTGCACACACACTACCCCAGCTCTTGTCACAAGGTCCTACCCTGGTCCAGGTCCTAGCCCCGCTGAAGGAAGCAGATGCTTGAGCGAACCATGCACTGAGTCTTGTGAACAGATGTCAAGCAGGGTGCACCCCTCCACCCCTGGGGGTTTCCATATGAGAAGCCCCTCCTCCACCCCGCCGACTTGACAAGCTCAGTTTCACCAATGACTGACTCTCAAATGTCACACAGACAGTGACATCGAATCTCTCCTCTTCCTCGAGTGGCCCATAAACATCCTTCCTTTAAAACAACCAAATGAAAGCCCTGCTTCCCACTGTGAGTTCTGGCCTTGGCTGCTCCAACGGTCAGGGCTGCAGCTGAGGGCCTCTGGCCTCCCCAGCCTTCCCCCCTGTGCTGTGTATTCCCTCTGCTCCGCCCCCTGACATGCTCAGCTCTTCTTCAAACACCCTTTGGTACCCATTTCCCTTTTATATGGCCCCCACTGTTGAAAGCACAGTTGTTTATTTTTTTCCTGCTGGAGACCTATCCAACTTCTTCTGCTGCTCACTCCCCACCCCTGCTTCCGCTCCTCAACCCCAAGTGCTCACTCCTCTCACCCCTCAGTCCCCAGCCCGCATTCCACAGCGCCAGCCAGACTCTGCAAGATGCTTCCCCCCGCGCCCCCCCGCCCCGCCCCCAGCCTGCTTTCCCTTCTGTTAATAAACAACAGTCCTCTCAGCCTTTTCTTGCTTGGCCCTTTCCCTTCCATGGTGAAATTTTACAAAATCAGATCCTCCAGTTAACGGACCAGACGCTTTCCTAAGAGGGACCACCAGATGTGTTTCAAAGCCCCAGCCAGAGACCCTATTCCTCTACTTCAGAATGAGTGTGTACTCTGAATCTAAATGTCTCTTAATTTAGGATGCTCAGTGGATTACAGCTACACAAAAAAGCTACTGAGTGCCTACTGTATGCTTCGCAAGAGATCTGCATAAGAGGGAGCACGTCTCCCTCCCTCTTAAGTCCTTCCACTGATTTCAGGTGGGGACCTAGAGACGGGTGCTCTGGAGGGGAGTATGGGGAGGAAGAAAGAGTGCCCGGGCTAACCACAGGAAGGCACAGTGGGACCCTGGCTACCCTCCCCTGGGGGGGGGGCAGGGGAACCATAGCCATGACTGCGGCTGCCTGATAATTGAGAGTGAACTGGACGCAAACTTGGGGTTATCCAGCAGCGCTTTTATCTCCTCCTGTCCCTCCCTCTTAGTAAACTGAGGGCCAAGAGTGACTTCCATTTGCATCATGAAAACCGGGGGTTTTCATCAAAGGGAGGGTGGTGCACCCAGCAGTAGAGCCCTCCCCACATGGAGCTGACTGTGCGAGGCAACCACCATCGCAGACGCCAGGACCACAAGAAGGACCACCAGGCTCCAGAACCCGTTCCTTCTCAGTGCCTAGGACTGTCCACACTGCGGAGACGCTGCCTGCCACTGGGAGGAGACCTCAGAGATCCAAAAGCAGCAGGTGCAGATGGCTCCAAGGTCCATTTTAATTCGCAGGGCATTCCCACTGCCATGCCAACTCCCCCTCAGGCTGATGTCCTGGAAACTCCCCTCAGAACTGATCCCAGACACTGCAGCCAGCAAAGAACTCCACAAAGGCAACACCAAGCTCATCTGCATGCAGGGGAGAGGCCATTCCCATCCTGCCCTTTACACAGGCAAATGTGTCCTGAGGCTGGGACCTAAAACGCCCTCTGCAAGCACCACAGTTTTATGGAACGGAAGAGGAATGACAACAAACTCAGTAGATCAGAGGAAGGAGGAGGGGTGGGGTCTGTTCCCTTCACTTGATGCTCACACTCCAGTTACAAAAATAATTCACTAACCTGTTTAATATCCTTACAACTCTAGGCACCCTGAGTCCAGAAAACTTAATTCTGTGCTGGAAGCAAGGCGGACCTTAGATCAACATGCTTGCACTTGGGCAGGTGGGAAAAGACACACCTGTTCTGATATCCCCCTCCCGCACAACTCACCTGTCATCTTCCTGCGCTTCTTCATTGCAAAACCAGCATCCCTCTCACGGTCGGCTATGCACAAAATATCCTTCTGTTCTCCCAGTCACATCAAAGCACCTTCACGCTATGCAGACAGGTCATCAAGGGAATGAAGAAAATTAACAAACCCACCTAGGTTATCTCTATTAAAATTAGCCCCTCAGCCTGTAGGCTCTGTCAGTTTCCACAGAACACAAACTCTGACAAGTCTGTTGAAAACTCTTAACCTCGCTGGGTTCTGTCGACAGCTTGCAAACACAACAGGAGGGTGGTGCCTTTGAGTTCTGTCTTTTTCTTTGAAATAGAGGAGGTGTCAGGGTTTGGTCACTAGCACATGGATCTTCATCCCCCTGCTCATCACCTAGGGAGCATGCGAGCACTTTACTGAGTAAAGAC
This sequence comes from Murina feae, assembly GCA_004026665.1. Classification (NCBI taxonomy): domain Eukaryota; kingdom Metazoa; phylum Chordata; class Mammalia; order Chiroptera; family Vespertilionidae; genus Murina; species Murina feae. The sequence continues at coordinate 80,819 of PVJC01000177.1, forward strand.
TGATATCTTTCAATCATCTGTAAGATCCTGGTAAGTTTTAGTTCTTGTCTACTTCTCCATGCATATCTTACTGTTAGTATAAAACAGTCCACCCAACCTTCTCTTGCTTGACCCTTTCTCATCCGTGGTGGAATTATACAAATTGCAGAACCTTCAGGCCCACTAAAGGCTACCTCCTCAATTTTCCAAACAGGTCAAAGTTCCATCTGCCACAGGGCCTTTGCATATGCTATTCCTCTGCATGGAGTCCTCTCTTATCTAGTCCTTTCTCACCCTTGTGAGTCTTAACTCAAAAGCCACTTCCTTAGACATAGAAAGAACTTACATTTGCCCTCTCTTACTCTTACACATTTATTTTGATATACATACCATAGTTGGCAATTAAATATAGTACCTATGAAATTTAACTAATCTCTATTTCCCCCCACCAAAGTTTCATGACAGCTGGAACAATGTATGTTTTGTTCCAATACAGAACTTGGAACATAATTATGTGCTCCAAGTGTTTATAATTAAACAAATTAATTAATTAATAATTTGATGTCATTCCTCAAGTTAAACATTTTCCAGTGGCCCCTACGACACTTTGTAAAGTCTGAAATTTTTCAAACCCTACATAATCCCACCAAAAGAGAGGAATTCAAGATTTCTTATCAAACCCCCAAAGGTACTCTCCTCTCCTGCCAAGGTCATTGAGTAATTTCTCAACTGAAATTACTTCTTATCTCCCATCTGCCCATTCAACCCTAGTTACTTATGAAGGTGCAGCAACATAGGAGGCAACATAACACAGTTGTAGGAATGCAACTCTGGATTGAAGTCCTAGGTTCAAATTCCACTTTACTATTTACTATTTGTGTGACCGTGAACAAGCCATTTCAGTGCTCTGAGCTTCTCTTACAAGATGGAAAAAAACAGTATCTATAAGGCTATGGAGAGAGTTGAATAAAATGGCATTTTCCAAGGACTGATGACATTTCCTGGCAAATACTAGTAATAGATACTGGGCGACCATTAGCTCTCATCACACAAAACACTTCCATTCTTCAAGTTAGCTCATTATAAACTAAAGTCCTCATGTCTAAAAGCTGACATACTGCAGGAGCACCATGGGCCAAGTTCATGTACAAAATTAGTTGCCAGGAAAATCAAGGGTTATTGTCACTAGCTGGCACAGAGACTCATAATAGGCACCTGGGTTCATTCCCACTGGGGTCCAGCAGAGGTTGGCCTACTCTCTGTGACCACAAAGCAGATCATGTTACAAAGATTTCTTTCTCAAAGTGCCCAACAAAATACTAGTTTCAATCAAAGCTTAGCATTCTGTGATTATGGCCATTTTGTTCAATAATGAAGAGTATTTAGCCAGCATCTGCTTCATGTTCAACATTCCAGTAGAAGATGCAGAAATATTAAACAGGGGCCTTTCCCACAAGGCACTGCTAATAGTACAACCAGAGAGAGAAATGCCTTGATAGTATGAGACAGCACAGAATTCAGTGTTAATCAGGGGATACAGGCTAAGTGCAGAGGAGAAAAAGAATCATTCATTTGTTTAACAAACATCTATTAAGTACCTACCAAACAACAGGCAATGATTTTTTTTAAATTTATTTAGTTTTAGAGAGAGAGGAAGGGGAGGGGGGAGAGAGAGAGAGAGAGAGAGAGAGAGAGAGAGAGAGAGAGAGAGAGAGAGAGAGATGTGAGAGAGATAGATACTGTTTTTTCACTGATTTGCTGCCTCCTGCACGCTCCCTGCCAGGGATTGAGACTGCAACCTGGACATAAGCCCTGACCAGATAATAAAACCAGCATCCTTTAGGTGCATGTATGACCCAATCAACTGAGCCACTGAGCCACACTGGCCATGGCAACAGGCAATGATTTTAAAAAATCAATCCATGACTACTCTTCAGGCCCTCTTAACACTCACCACTTTTGATTGCCCCTCCTCTTCCTCCATCCATATCCTGCTTACCCATCAAGGCTTTGGTCAGATCACATCTCCTCCATGAATCCTTCCTTCACCGTCCTGGGTCAGTTCCACCTTCCCCCATCCACACCTTATAAAAATGTTGTATTTTGCATGTTGATTTTATTATTCATGCAATATTGCTTGTCCTGTCCTGCTAAACACAGTCGTCTTTTATTGCATAGCTCTACTTCCCTTTTTCTCAGTTCATATTTTCTCCGTCTAGTTAAGAACTCCAGGAGGCCATGGGCCCTTAAATCTTCTGCAGATTTAAAATGAATATATTTTTATTTGAGTCAAAGTAGGTCTTTGTAGGAGCAACTGAGAGCAGACAGAGGGGGTAAGGATGGCAAGTAAGCTTTATGGTCAAGGAGACCTGTGCCAGGTCTGGTCCTTTCCTCAGGCCCATTTAAGACTGAGTCTTCTTGGAACGCTTCCTCCCCTCCTACACATGTCTTCCTGAACAAGATCACTAAACAGCCAGCACCCACCCACCTGGGCCCTGGCCCCATTCATTTCCCAAGTGGGCGTAATTACTTGCTGCATCCAATGGACTGGAATCACCTCTGCTTGCTCCTAATACACCCATCAACCAAATCTAAAAGCACAGGAGACCACAGACAGAGAAGAACACGAGCTATTGCTGCATGACTAGCTACTTGAACAAAGTCACAAAGGCCTCCCAATGCAAGTAAGACCATCTAAGAATGAAGAAGTTTAAAGATCATTAGTGGCAGCTTTGCCAATATGTACAAAATGACACAGTACTTTCTCTTATGTTTAAAGAAGTCCACTATTTTCCGTTTCCCAAAAAGCTCTTTGTTCTTTTTCTCTAAATTATTCCTCACCTTGGGCAAGTTGGTAGGAACGTGAGAAAAATTACATTAAATCAGTCATCCTTGAGATCAAAATAGATTAGGACAGGGGTTCTCTTTCTTTAAAATAGTTCTTCAAAGAGAAAGCAAAAGAACTTAAGGGAAGTAAAAGTTGTCAAACACCCTCAAGCACTTTAGATCTGCAACCTATTGATATGTCAATTAAAATTTACTTTTATCTAGGATAGGTGTTTGCTGGTCATGGTCCCATTACCCAGTGGCACTTTTGGCTTCTCGAATAAAATTTCATTTCTTGAAAGACATTAGAAAAGGCTTCCTCTTCTCTATGTCAGATGGGCTTCCTCTCCCTTACTTCAATGTAGAGACTTCATTCTAGCTTGCTAATATTACACAGCTGATCACCAAATTCCCAGAGAGAACATACAATCCACGAAATTCATCAACCACCAGCCATCTGGCTAGATCAGGAACCAACCACCCCAGACAAGAGAAGGTGAAAGTTAGACTTTTTAATAGTGAGCGGTTAATAACTGTGCTGACTAGAAAACATCTAGAGAAGGGAATTCTGTCAGGATAATCTATTTCAATAATGCACAGCCATCACTGCTGAAAATCTGTCCTTCTACTAAATGTAAATCCCATGGGACAGTTTAACTTGGATTCTGTTCCAGGGAAGATGCCCTTGCTGGGTTCTCGAAATTTCTTCCTTGCACTAGTCTTAGAATCAGGAAACAAGGTCATGCGAAACAGGAAACTTAAACCATCAAGTGTCAAAACCGAATTTAAAACTGCCTACGAGTGTATTCTGAGTTTGAAGTGAGTCAGTGTTATTTTGTGATATTGGTACACGTTTTCTTTTTGCTTAAAAAGCGAATGTCATGCATGATATGGCTTCTAACAGAATTTTTACTTTCTCCTGGGACTGAGGTTAGCAAATTACGAACTGTGGACTCAAGGCCTGTTTTTATACATAAAGCTTTATGGGAACACAACACAGCTACACCCATTCATTGTCACATTGTCTTCGGCTGCTTTCCTGCTAGAGTGGCAGGCACAGTGTTACCCACAAATCCTAAAATGTTTATTTATTATTTGGCCATTTACAAAAAGAGTGTGTAGATGCTTGCTACCCTCAGTAACAAAAATCTATAATAGCCGTAGGCAGTTTTGCTTAGTTGATAGAGCATCAGCTTGGGGACTGAAGGCTTCCTGCTTTGATTCTGGTCATAGGCGCATGCCTAGGTTGTGAGCCCGATACTCAGTTGGGGGAGTGCAGGAGGCTGCCGATCAATAATTTTCTTTCATTATTGATGTTTCTATCTCTCTCTCCCTTTCCCTTTCCCTTCCTCTCTAGAAATTAATAAAAATATATTTTAAAAATTTTATAATAATAAAAGCATAATATGCTAATTAGACTGGATGACCTTCCAGACGAAGCTGCGGCAGCGGAGGCCAAGGCAGAGGCCCCGGTGGCTGGGAGCCAAACCCCTTGCACGAATTTCATGCATTGGGCCTCTAGTACTAGTATAACTCCCAAAGAGGACACTTTGGATATCATAAAAAACTGAGGCCTGCCCTAACCGGTTTGGCTCAGTGGATAGAGCATACGTAGGCCTGCAGACTGAAAGGTCCCAGGTTCAATTCTGGTCAAGGGCATGTACCTTGGTTGCGGGCACATCCCCAGTAGGAGGTGTCCAGGAGGCAGATGTTTCTCTCTCATGGATGTTTCTGACTCTCTATCCCTCTCCCTTTCTGTAAAAAAATCAATAAAAAAACAACTGAGGCCAACTGTTGTATGATTAATTCAACAGTGGTCATTATGAAGTCCACCAAAGAACCCTAAAATCACTTTGCATCACCTAATTTGCCATCATTTGATATGCCTCATGAAAAATTAGGAATATGCAATTACTTCCCATAAAAAGCAGTAAACAGCAGCACCATATCATAAAAATAACAGATAGCTATAGGCACTGTGCTAAACATGAACACATAAACATGAGGGCAGGGTGTGTCTGCTTGTTTCACTGTTGAATCCTCAGTGCTTAAAACAATGAATAGCCCTGTTCTAAAACAAACAGACAAAAAAAAAAACACCAACAAAAATAAACAAAAAACTTTGAGTTCAAGTCCCAGTGTTGGTAAGGATAAGGAGTGATGAAATCAAACACATAGTTGATGCTGTGGTAAAATGGTGGAACCATTCTGAAGATTTGGCAGTTAAATAAAAATAAATTAAGTAAATGTTACATGTTTTAAATGTTTGCCTACCCTATCAACTAGGAATTTCACTCTTCCTAGTAGATATTACTCATAAGGATGAAAATACTTTATATCTCAGAATGCTCACAGCCATTTATTTATAATTAGAGGTCCAATGCACAAAATTCATAGGTAGGGTCACTAGTGGCTGCCAGCTTGGGCCTTCCTTCATTTCACACCGCCCTCTAGTGGTCAGCACATGTCACAGTGAGTGGTCGAACTCACAGTCAAAGGGACAATTTGAATATTAGGTTTTTATTATATAGATAGTCCCAACCTGTAAATATTCCAAATGCTCCCCACAAGGAACACAGGTAATTATTTGATGTTAACCAATCAGTGTAATGCTACTTAACAACAGAAAGAAGTGAGCTATGAATAGATTAAAAACATGGATGAATCTCACAAAAATAATTGTATTGAGTAAAAAAAGCTAGACATGAGAGAGTACTGTATGATTCAGTTCATAGAAAGATCTAGAACAGAAGGAACTCATCTATGCTTAAAAATATAAAAAATGTGGTGCCTCTGGAAAGGAAAACTTCATCTGGAAGTGGCACAACAGAACTTTCTGTGGTGCTGGAAATACTCTGCTTCTGGTCTGTGCACCGCTGGGTCTTTGTATTTATTAAACTCATCAAATTGTGCACTTAAAAAACAAAAAAAGGAAAAACATTACCCCCAAAATATTTGAGGGATGAATAGAGGTTACTTCTCACAAAAATGCCATGGAGTTTGTGCTGGTATTAGGCAAAGTGGAGAGTGGAGACTTGAAATCTGGTGTTTTCATTTTCTTAATACTTACATCATTGCCCCTATTAACATGTGGTTCAGTCAGAAAGCCCTGCTCCAGTCCATCTTGTTTCCAATTCAATAAAGACCCTTTGGCAATGGGATAACTAGCTGTAACCTGGTTAAGTGGCTAGTAATTTTATTGGGGTTGATTTACTTAACATTGTATTAGAAACAACAATAAAAAACTAATATATATATATATATATATATATATATATATATATATTCACACACACACACTATATATAATTATGCTTTTTGCCTGTAGCACACACAACACAGTATCATTGCTAAAATCATAGCTCTGAAAGACTGCTCAAAGATCACATCTTCAGTCCATCAATGCTTGCTGTGTGATCTTGGATGGCTCGGTTTCTCCATCTGTAAATGGGGACAATTACAGTACCCAGCTAAGAGGGTGTTGTACAGTTATAGTGCTTGTCACATAGTAAGTACTAATATACACTTGTAGTGACTTTTATCATATTTACTTAATTCTATGAGTAAATAAAGAAACTGGCCCCTGAGGCAATTAGTGAGTAATATAATCTAATCCCATATGTTGGTAGAGCTGATGGTTAGAGACCACAATCATCTATAAATCCCAGAGCACCCCCCACCCATACTTCCCTTGGTTAATTTCTATCCATCCTTCCTGTCTGAGCTAGAATGTCACTTCCCCAACCAACCCGTTCTCAAACTGGGTCATCATCCATCGACAACCCCCACACTCCTGCACTGCCCTTCCATAGATGCATCACTCTTGTAATTGCTTCTGAGATAGACTGTCAACCACTCATGTGCAGCTGTTTGCTTCTGTCTTGTCTACTACAGCTTCACACAGGAGACCTCCATACCTGCTTGTGGACTGAATGACTGTGCAGTGTGGACCCTAAAGGAAAGAGAGACTGCTGTGCTTTTGAAAAGTCTGTGAAGGGGTGAGACCAGAGGCAGTGAGAGAGTAAAATGAAGAATGCTGAACTGTCTGTAGGTCTTAGCAGGGTTTTTTTGTTTGTTTTGTTGTGTGTGTGTGTGTGTGTGTGTGTGTGTGTTTTAAGGTAAGAAACAACAGTAATATGTGATTTCTAAAAAAGAATGTACAGAGCTTGTCCTCAAATCTCAAAATCTCCTTTACGTGGCTATGGAGGATGTCAAACAGGGTTTCTCTTTTGTTGAGATGGAAGCAGAGGTTATTGGCAAGCACCCCACTGGCTAGGAACTGGTCCCTTTCCACATCTCTGACAATAACCAGAGTACATTCCTCAAGGAGAAGAAAACTTTGGGAGGGAGATTTTCTTTTCATCCAACATTGATTTGGTGATAAAATAAACTTTTACCTCTGTTAATTCAAATATGGCTCTTGATTTGCAAATATTCTTGTCAAGATCGTCCTACATAATAAAGAGGTAATATGCAAATTGACCATCATATCCTCACACAAGATGGCCACCCCCATGTGGGCACAAGAATGCTTCCCCCATGTGGTCAAAATATGGCCACCACAAGATGGCCTGCAGGGGAGGGCAGTTAGGGGTGACCAGGCCAGCAGGGAAGGGCAGTTGGGGGCAATCAAGTTGGCAGGGCAGCAGTTAGGCATCAATCAGGCTGGCTGGGGAGTGGCTAGGGGGTGATCAGGAAGGCAGGCAGGCAGGCATGTGATTGGGAGCCAGCAGTCCTGGAATGTGAGGGATCTCAGATTGGAGAGGGTGCAAGCCGGGTTGAGGGACAACCCCCTCCCCCAGGGCACAAATATCATGCACTAGGCCTCTAGTTTACATATAAGTATCCAATCTCTTCCTTAGGTTCTCTACTGAGCAATTGTTAACTTTGGAAATCCTGGCTCTCACTAAAGCACCAGGGTTCTCTGAAAAGTCTCCTCTATGTCTTGTTGCTCAGGATATTATCAAGTATGCTCATATTCAGGTGAAAGCATAAACCTTGTCTCTATTTATCTATCAGAGATAGACATTTTTAAAAACTGAGGAAAAAGGATGAGTCATAATATGCAATGCAAATGAGCATATTTTATAAAAGAGAAAGAACAAATTATAATCCCTTTGGCATACCATTCATTAAGAAAGTTCTTCCTGAGGATTATGACTTTTAAATCATTTATTCATTCATTCAATGTAACTAATATTTGTTGTGCACTCAATTATTCATCCATTCAGTTGAACTAACTTATCAAATGCGCTCTATGTGCAAGGCTCCTGCCAGGTGTGGGAGTTGGAGGGCTTGGATTCAGCATGTACCTGAATAACTGTGCCAGTGGAGCCTGAGATGACATAACGCGCACTGCTCAGAGTGCACCTCGCAGACAGTGCTGGTCCCCAGCCTGGTTATTGCCAGTCTGGGACAAGACAAAAAGCAAAAGTAAGCCTTGGAAACCTTTCACATAAATTTGACAGTATAGTTTTCTATCTGGTGACTCTCATAATACATAATTGGGGCTTGCATATTTTAATGGCTTTTTTTCTTTTTAATTATATCTCCTAAGAGTATTGCTCCACGGTGGACTGAAGGTGGAAGAAGTTGAAAGAGCCTTGCTGGAGGAAAGGGTAGGTGCACAGAGTCCGGGAGAGGGGGAGCAAGAGAGTGAGCACATCTGCAGCCTGGCAGGGAGCCGGGTAAAGGGGTGGCGCAGGAGCAAAGCCTGATGCAACTGCTGAGATCTGGAGGCAGAGACAGGAGAAAAGGCCTTCTGAGGCAAGGTAAAGGGTGGAGAGCAGGAAATGGAAGGGCTTCTACAGGTACAGTACATATTTAGGGTAGGTGAATAATAAGCTAATAATAGTGGCTAACATTTATAGACTACTTACTGTGAGCTGGGCTCTATGCTGAGAATTATCTCATTTGTTCCTTCTAACTACCTGCAGGGACAGTGATTTGTGAAAATGGTTTCCTGTCACAAGAAGGCTATTCAGTCAGAGGAGAGGGTGCACCTTGAGAAGAAGGGGACACAGGGCCATTCACAGGCCGAGGGGCACCAACTCCATGGCCTCTGGCTGGATGAAGGTGTGGGACAGAGCAGATTTGTAAATATTCTGTTTAAACCAAGAGCATAGAGTTGTCCTGCAGGTTGTTTGGAATGGTGATAGGAGCCTACTAATGAATGGGCAGGTGAGCAACAGCATGGGCTTCCCAGGTCCCGCAAGACCTTGTTGCTGCAGACCCCTCTCAGGGACCTTGGGACAGCTCGGCTGAGCTGGGCTGCATCTAGCCCCCCTATGAGTGGCCAGCTCACATCACACGGGCAAGGTTTGGTAAGTCTGGCTAGTTAAATACACAGCTTAATCTAAACGTATAAGATGTGTTTAAAAGCAAGCTCTGCACTTGCTTTTAAATAAGTGTGATGTCATTTGTATCTTGGTTGGAACTCAGGCCTGGCTGCCTCCAGAGAGGCAGGAAGGGAGATCAGCACAGTGGGTTGGGTCCAGGAGATAGAGGGGCTCAGGGTGGGGACTGGGAGCTGAGGACAGTAAGGACCTAATGCAGATGGATGGAGCACAAAAATCATATGGAAGCTCCTTATTGCGACAGAGAACATTCATTGCCTGGGCAGGACAATACTGTGGGAAATGATAAAGTCACTCATATGGCCCCAGGCAAGGTCCTCTTGAGGAATGAAAGATGGCCTGAAACACAGTGGTCAGCGCTTCCTAAAGCAGGTGCCTGAGATGCCTGTAGTCATTTTGCAGAATGTCTTAAAATGTCTAGCTAGCCCTGGCCGGTTTGGCTCAGTGGATAGAGCATCAGCCTGCGGACTGATGGGTCCTGGATTCAATTCAGGTCAAGGGCACATGCCTGGTTGTGGGCTCAATCCCCTGTAGGGGGCATGCAGGAGGCAGCCAATCAATGATTCTCTCTCATCATTGATGTTTCTAACTCTTTCTCCCTCTCCCTTCCTCTCTGAAATCAATAAAAATATATTTTATTAAAAAAAGTCTAGTTAGAGAGTTCCTGAGCCTGCTTTGAAACAAGTTATATACACAACATAATACATAAATAAAAATAATGTATACATATAATTTATAATATTTAAAATACAATATACATAAATTATATGTATACATATGCAAGCACACACATATATAGCCCCCCCACACACACCTTTTCTTGAAACACTGGATGCAGGAGGCACTTTTGGTCTGGACTGCTTACCAATTCATGAGACACCTCAGCACATTTTTAAGATGTAAGTGCCACAAAATCTACGTCCCTGTTATTGTGGTAAACTGGCCATCACTGTCAAAGCGAAACTATAAACAGTTAATGATAGCAGTCACCAACAGCTGATCGTTGAGGGACAAAATCAACGTTTTTCCATCTGAAACAGGGGAACATTACTCACTAGAGCTGGAAACCAGTTCTTGCTCCATGAGCTAAATCCCTAAGGCAGCAAGACAGTCCCCACAGAAGACCTTAAAGCGGAACTGTCAATCCACAGAGTTCCCCGTTCAGCCAATGCAGCTTTAGGTTTACACTTAACTGGGAGGCTAAAACTCTGGCTCACCGCAGGGGCACCGAGACCTTTCCCTTCAAGTGCCTGGAGACTGATGTCACTGTTCCATCTATCCAATGTCACAACTTCCCTCGCCCTCAAACCCGGTGAGGTCTGGAGAAAGAAGCGAAGGGCTGAAATGTCAGCTCTCTGCCATGGCTGGCGCACACTTCCAAACTCCTTCAGTGCTCCGGTGGGCTTCAGCTTTAGAAATCTTTGTAAGGAGAGAGACCAGGGAATTCACTCCATTAGCATCTGTCTGTGAAGCGGGGGGAAACAACTATATTAATACGTTCTTTAGCAGAAAAACACCCTGCTGTGAGGCCTGGTTCTCAACTTTCTTCACTGTATTTATATTTACTAACCTGTCTGTTGCTTGGACTAAAAGAAATGTGGTGTTAACATTTACCTCTGTTGCCTGAAAGAATCCACCAAGTGAGACTTCTATGGATGAATGCTATGCCCACAAAATGATGTAACGAGATGCCGGTCTGTAACCCCCTCAGATAAAATACAATTGGCTTTTCAGCGAAGCCAGGCATCCCGACATCTTGCTCTTGTCATGGCAATCAGCCCAAGTGGGCATACACCTTCCGATTTCAAGTCCTGGCCAGCGTTTGTCCACATGAACATGGTCTCACACAACACCAGAGCCCTTGTTCAAGGGTTTTTGCCCCTGCGAACTCCTTTCTCACATCAAAATGTTATGTGACCGCCACATCATTCAAGTTATAATTTGAGCCCATTAACTAAAAACTCTCACAAATCATTCATCAGTGCTTTAACATAAATAAATCCCAAGGCATTTACATTTATTTGCAAAAGAGTGGTACAGACGATGTTCTGTGTGCAGTGGGCAGGCACTGTTTGGTGGTGGGAGGCATATGGGTTCCCACCCCTAGTGAAGACCAGAGGTCCCTGGAGTCCAGCACCCACAGGTTTGGAATCTCAGGTCTGGCCCAATGAAGACATTGCTTGGCTTTGTATCTCCAAAGTGCATGAAGGAGTTGGCTTTCCAGCCTTTTAATTTTGCCCCTTTTACTGGGAGGTTCCCTAGTAGGAAGGCTTTGTAATGGATATTGGAATGAAATGGAAACACAAGCCACGTTCAAGGGCACCATTTAAAAGAAACCCACACAAGGTCTCTCAGCAAACCACTGGCTTTAGAGAGAGCCCGGCTGACTTGGAAAGACAGGACACTTGATCCTGAACATGCCACACCACACAGCCTCCTGCCACAGCTCTGCTGGTTCTGACCATGGAATTTCCAAAACAGACTCCATCCAACAAAGCCAAGAGCACATTTCTGTGGCTTCAGAGTGAAGTGAGGTTTCTCCTTACTACAGAGGGATGGCATTGCTAACTGGACCCCTTCCCCTCATAGGGTCACAGTCTGAGAGAACTGGCCTCCCCATAGAAGTACAACAGAAAGAGAAATACCTCCCCCTTCAGGTGCCACAGGATTTGCGAGGCTTACGCAGCATCCAAGAGCCTTGGGAAGGAAGACGGAACTACAGCACCACAACTCTTCTGAGTCAAGAGGACATCAACAACGTGGGCACCAGAACAAAATGATTCAGTAATTGTTCCACATGCAACACCCAGAGGCCAAAAGCCAAGAATCAGTCAAAGAGGGGCTTTTTTGATGGAGTAGTCATGAGCTCATTCCTTATAGGCAGAGAGAAAGGCCACTTGGGTAGGATAGAAAAGAGTGAGCCATACATAGGGGACACAAGGTAAACTGGTTGGGTGGCTCAAGGCCAAAGAAAGACCCACCACCAGCGAGCAGCCTTTGGAGGCCAGGCAAGGCAGCGATGATCCACAGCAACCCACCATGGTCCTTCAACACTTCCTCAAAATCACTGTCTTGATGAAGGATGAAGCATTTAGCAATGAGGGGCAAGATGAATTGGAAAGGTAAGACTAGTTGTAAGGCTATCATTCATGTGTGATGCTGAAGGTGTTAGAATGAAGATGGTGAATATGAAAATGCATATTAATAGGCACAGCTGAGAGAGGACCTCTCCCTGTGCATGTCATCAGATCCACTGCCCAACTGTGGATCCAGTTTTAAGATTTCAGGTGCAGACCATACAGGGTGGGGGTTGGTCACATGCACCACTGACGTGAAGTAGGGCCTACTGTGTCCCTAGAATAGCAGGAGAGCAGCAGTGGAAGGACCCTCACCTTTTCCTTCTCCTACCGATGCCACTGCACTATCACCTACCCTGGACACTCCATTCCTGGATGCCCCATACCACGCCACCATTTCCTGTAAGGCAAACTAATAAGACAAGGTAGTAAAACAGAGAAATCACCTAGATGATTACACATATCATTGAAACGTGAGATTTTCAGGTAAAGCTCCGATGTGCTCGTTTTATAAAGGAGGTGGCAGAGGCTGAGCCAGCGGCTGCAGTTCCCCCAGGATCTGAGAGCTGGACTCGGTGGCCCTGGGTGAGCTAGCTCTGTTCCTGCCTCCACCACTGACATGCTGGGTAAACCCAGAGAATTACCCTTTTTTCCTGAGCCTCTGATTGTGCATTTGTAAATAGAAAAGCTGTAACTAAATGGCTCCTGGGCCCCTGCTAGCACTAACTTCTTGTGTGATCAATGCTTCTAAAACCGTGATGTGTCCAGGTGGGGAAGTTCATTTACCCCCTATCCAGTTTATGCTCACTTAAGGGGGTGATTTCTTTCCTCCGAGGCTCTCATCACGCCCATTATTTGGAGTGAGCTGCTTCCTGGTGTGCTGTCAAAATACATCAGCTTCAAAGACAAACACACACCTTTCAATCCCTGTCCATGATGGTTTACTGTATAATTTATGATAATGTTAAGTCTGTTTCTCATAAATGTTAATGATGCCACTTTTTTTTTCGTAGATGGGTATTTCTCAGAAAAGCAGCTGGATGTTAAAAGTTACTTCTTTTCTTTTCTTTCTTTTTTTTTTTTTTTACGACATAACTGCCTCAGCCAACAAATCCGATTAAAACAAAAATAAAACTCCACTGGGTTGCAGGCACAAGGAGTCTGTGAATGGCAGTAAGTAAATCCCAAATAAGACCATTTGAAGAGTCTATTCTCATAACAGTTTATCAACCATGATTTGGTTAACTTCCCATTCACAGACTGTTCTCCACATTAAAGTGTAGATATTAATAGAAAAGGAATTTTTAATCCAGGTTCTTTCAATTGCTGACTTTAATCCAGGTTCATTAATGTTAGTATAATATAATATGCCCATGTGCCTCCCAAATTAAATTCTCCCCTGCTAAAAATATTTTGCCATTAAGTATTCACCCTTTTCTCATTTGTATAATTAGCAAACTTTAATTTGAAATAGAAATGCTGTCTTTTATACAGAATTATTTTGACTGCTATATGTGTTTGAGGCATTTTCTCTGACATTGGGAAGCTGGATTTCGAAATCACTCGGATATTTCAAAGTCATTCCCTGACAAAAGACAAGCCAATAATTTCAGTTTAGTTCCTGCACTGGGGCTCCTGGAATGGCAAATTTTCTGTTTTGAAGCATCAAACATACCATCAAAATAAAAATGTAGGTATTCTTAATTATTGCTGCTGTGAAATACAATAGCAACACATACAGTTTCATATAAAGTGATTTCAAATCCACAATAAAACAGCCAGGAAATCATATAAAAGAATTTAGATTGTGTGTCCTCAAATGCACAGGATACCAGGGTTCTAGTCCTCCTCCACTTGATCACTCTGCAACCATCCTCATTTTGTTCTCTCATTCATTCTTTCCATCCCCCAAAGACACATTGAAGTTGACAGCAGGGTACCATGCTGGGTAATAGTCATAGAGAAATGACAGAAGGTGTTCTCTGCTCCCCAAGGGCCCACAGTCTGAAGGGGGAGGAAGGAGACATACAAACAGATAATCCTACAGTGTGGTAGGTGCAGCAATAAAGATGCACAGAGAGTATAAGGAGTGAAAATGGGTGGTACTAGGGGTGGGGTGGGGGTGGGGGTGGGGGTGTCTGGGTTTATTAAAGAAGGTGATGCCTCCACTGAGTGTAATACCTGCCTGTCTTGGCCTCACAGGTCAATTGTGAGGCTCTCCCAAGACTAAGCCTGAGAAAGGGCCTTGGGAACTGAAGCACGGAAGGGTGGGGCTGGGATTATCTCCCAGGTGAGGAACAGAAAGCTGTAGCATAATGAATGGGTGCTCTGGCATCTCTAGCTACTAAGGAAAACATCCAAACCTGATTTGGAAGAGGGTTTTTAAAAATCCAGTTTCAGCGGATTATCTCCATCTCATTTGTATTTACAGAGGACCTAAAATGCAAGGACTATACATTTCCATTTCCCAGATGAGGACATGCAGGTACAGGGCCCAGAGAGTTAGGGAAGACTCTGCTAAGAAAAAAAAAAAAAAAAAAAAAAAGAAATGAAAAAAGGCTCAGGCGAGGTCCTGGAATGGCTCAGGCTGGGTGGGGGGGACAGCAGAGGTGGCACTTTCCTCCATTACACACCCTCAAGGTTACACTCCTCCTGCCAACAATGGAAAGAGTCATTTTCTCTCCTGTTCCCGTCACAAAAGCAAGTCAGAAAGGGAACAAAATGCACATTTAAAACTCCCACAATATTTCTGAAACAATTTTTTCTCCATTTCTTTCCAAGACAGACAGAGGAGGTAAAAAGGCCCAGTTCATCTCTCACATTAGGCTTGGCCCTCATGTGCTTGTCCCAAGCCACCATGATACAGGTTTCAAGTGCGAGAGGAAATAAAAGGAAAAGGAGGAATCCGGGAGGGTTGGGTCCTTGGAAGACACCGAAAAAGAGGATATGGGCTGGAGCTGGGTGAAGTGTGGGAAGATTCAGGGCCCAGAGTAGGAGGGGCGGCCTCTGTGGAACACTCACCATGAGGTACAGGGACAAGCACTGGGCTCACCCAAGGGAAGGGCATTTCACAGAGATGTCCTCAGAGGTGATGTGTGATTAGGGCTTGCCCCACAAGGGCCACAATAAAAAATTAGACTTAACTTCACCAATCCTTCCCTTCACAGTTCATTCTTATGGGTGAGCAGACTGTAGGGGGGCAGCAGAGTTGACCATTAATTCGACATGGGTTCAGTGTGCTCACCCTGGGGACACGAGGAATCCAGACTGTAGGTTGGAGAAGCTCCTCACTCTGGGGAGGAAACAGACATCTACCCGCTACTCTGGGGTGCAAGGTCAACCACAGAGGTGTGTCCAGCCGCTGGGGAACACAGAAGGCAGGGACCAAGCCCTGTGAAGCAGAGATGATGGTAGGGGAGAGCATGGGCCCAGAGCTGGGACAACACACAGGACATTTAGGAGAAGGAGGAAAAGCCAGTGTCACATCCCACTTGGGTCGCCATCTGCTTGGGCTGTGGATCTCCACCCTGGCTGCCCACTAGAATCATCTGGACAAAAAAACACAGATGCCAAACGTCCTATATGTTGATAGGGGTGGTGGTTACCTGGACTTCTCTGTGTAGAAATTTGTCCAAGCATACATTTGACATCTGTGCACTTTACTGTCTGAAACCACAAGGCAAAACAATGGAATTCTGATTCCCAGGCAACAATCCAGAATAAGTGAGAATCTAATATGCAGGCAGGAATAAAGCCCATGGTCGCAGGTGGGGAATTTTTTAAAAATCTTTATTGTTGAAAGTAGGACATAGGTCCTCCTTTTCCTCCCATTAACCTCTTCCAGCCTGCCCCCTTCCTATCCTGCCCAGGACCTCACCACCCCATTGTCTGTGTCCAGGGGGTATACACACAAGTTCACTGGCTGACCTCTTCCCACCACCCCCCCTTACCTTCCCCCTGAGGTTCAACAGTCTGTTTATGCTTCTATGTCTCTATGTCTATTTTTGATCATCAGATTATTTGGTTCATTAGATTGCACATAGGAGTGAGATCATGTGATACTTATCTTCCTCTGATTGGCTTATTTGCTCAGTATAAAAATCCCATCACTTAAGGGCAGCAAATCTTTTTTTAACAGGAATCAAAGCCTTCTATTTCCTCTATCTGCTAAAGAGAAATTAGTAAAAATTTATTGAGGATCCTGTTAGTGCTGTTTTTAAAACACATACACACACACACACACACACACACACACACACACACACACACCCCTCTCTAATCAGTTAACCCCACCTTGTAAAGTAAACTAGGTTCTAAGAGTCCCATTTTAAAGGTGAGGAAGCTGAGGCTCAGAGAGGTGAGGGCACAGAGATAGTAAAAAGCAAAACTGGAGCGTGGGGCCTGTGCAGTGAAGAGATGTGTGCTTTTCCTGAGGAATCCACGCCTTCATTCTGAAGGAAATTTCTAGATACCATCAAATGACTTGGGAGCCCGCCATTCTCTCCGACTCAAGCTCCAATAACGTCACAAAGTGGGAGCTCTTTGCTGCTGCAGGAACAATCTCTGCAAACTAGTGAGCCTGGAGTCAGCAATGATTACATCGCCCCTTGAAGCCCTTCGCCACTTGCACGTCTCTTTGTCTTTGGGGTCTCATCTCAGCAATTCATTTCAGCTTCAGTCTGCACCCGAATCTCCAATCTGTCATGCTGAGGGCAAGAAGAGACGCCCTCCTAACAGGACTCTGGGCCTCGCTGGGGCTGCCTGCAACCCATACTTCCAAAGACTCAGATTCCTCATGAGCAGGTAACGAAGCTCATAGGAACAGGAGAAACTGCACAAAAGCAGAAAATGACAATTCAGAACACACGTCCATTGAGTGACGACATTAAGGAAACCCTCAAAGCCCTTAGCAATAGAGCTGCCAAAAGAAAAAGATGACTTCCTATTAAAAAAAAAGAAGAAGACTTAAGTAGAAGTTATAATAAGGATCCATATACATCCTGCAGGTTGTGAGAATTACTGCAGCGTTAGAAGTGATAATAGCGCAATGTCATCTAGTGCATATGAAACCCCGGACAATATAAGCTGGGTTGCCTAAGCATAAAGGCTAATACTGCCTAGAAACACCAGGGAAATAAGACCTGCCTGTGAGAGGGAAAATATTCACTTGGTATTTCGGGATCACCTTTCAGGATACTTGCTGGAGATAAACAGTGTTTCTGGATAGTGTCTCAGCAGCTCTCTGCCCTCACTGAGCCTTTCTCTGAAGCCAGGTTCAGCTCAGACCTAGCGTAGGTCAGGGTTGAGAATTTCTGGAGGCTGTTAGTCCTTAGCCCCCCTGTTTCATTTCTAAGATCTCATAATGGATAATGGAAAGGGGAGGAGAGGGACTGGGAACTAAGAGAAACACTTGAAAAGGGGCAGTTTGGGGAAACTGCATACCTACCGTCTTTCCTTACAATCTAGACACAAGAACTACAGAGCTAGAATGTATTTTAATGTGTCCACTCCAAACTCCTGGTAGTAAAAGGGGGAGAACAGGCTCAGGGCAGCAGAGTCATTTGCTTGTGGTAATTAAGCTGGCTTCCTGGATGATCGGAGTCTAATCAAGTCATAAGTGACGTATGTGCATGTGGCTCCATAATGCTTGAAGCCCATGCCCAGATATGATGTCATGAATACCCCATGGAGGATATCCCTTTTCTTCAGTGGAAAAGCCCAGGCAGAGGATCTGACCTCCCCCTCACCCCACCCACAGCTAACAAAGCTAGTAAGGGGCAGTTCTTGAAGCCAGGTATCTGAAATCCTTCTCTAATATCCAGGAAGCTGCCCGTGTTGGGTGTGTGGCTAGTAGGCAAAGCTGCTATACCAGGCTTGTTTATTTTTAAAATGTTTTCATTGATGTCAGAGAGGAAGGGAGAGGGAGAGGGAGAGAGAAACATCAATGATGAGAGAGACTCACCATACTGGGGATCAAGCCACAAACTGCACATGTGCCCTGACCGGGAATTGAATTTGGATCTCCCGGTTCAACCACTGAGCCACACCGTCCGGGCTATACCAGGCTTCTTTAGTTCTGATTCACCCAAATGGAGCTAAGCTGTTCCTTCCTTGCCCACACCCCAGTTGAGGGAAACTGCATTACTGGGTAAAATATATTCAGGCCGCTTCAGGCACATGCTGTCCTGAGAAAATTGAGACAAAGGGCTGAGGATGGTTGGGCAGAGGCAAGGAGCTATATTACAAAGGTACATCACTTTCATATTCATTTGCACATTTTTCCTCATAAGAAAATTAGGCTTTAATGTAACCTCAATTTCAGCCTTGTTGCTTTATTGCCTAAAGCCCATTAGAGAGCTATTTCCCAGAGCCAGGAACTTAAGAGTGGAGGTCAGGAGGCTGGGTTTTAATCTACTCCCAATGAGACTTCTTTCCTGGGGCTCCCCTCTTCTGTCTGGCTCTGCCCTGCTCTTGGGGGGATGGTGCACCCCACATGGGTAGTGAGGATTTTTCTTAATACACCAAAGGCTGATTAACTGCCAACCAGCATGTGTGTGTCGGAAGGGAGGGCGCAGAGCTCTCACTGACTCACAGATCAATGTACCTCAAAACATTGCAGCTGAAACCTGCAAATGCATCACCCCAGGTGACAGAGGACAGGTGGCATCTGGTCTGTGTCTTCCCCCTTCTCCTCCTTCCCCTGGGCTAAACCAGAGTGTGAAATCCACTTTAGGGTGCACATAGAGAGTCCCTAAGGAGTTTCCTGTGGCCCAAGACAACCCTACCCCCACCCCAGATTCCTCAGTTAAAACTACCTGCAGATCGATCTGGGATGTTCTAGCCCCTGGATTAAACTTAAATCCATATTGAAAGCACCCACCTCTTCTTAAAAATGCTGAGCCCTCCAGACTTCCATGTCATTGGTCTGGGGTACAGAATGGGCAGTGGGATTTTAACTGCCCTGCCCTGTCCCCAGAAGCTCAGTTCTAGGGTAGGGCTAAGTGAGATTTCGCAGCATGCCTCTGACCGAGGTCTTTCCACCATCTGTGTCCATACCTAAGGAGAAGCTGGGACAGCTGCAATCACGCTGTCCACTCTCTCCATTCTCAAGGCCAACTTTCCCAGGCACTTGACACTTGGGATGCTGGTGAGAAGGCAGGAGCAACACATCAGACTACTTCAAAGTCCTCTAGCCTCTGCTTAATCTACTAAACAAAATGCTTATCAGACTGAGCCTACCAGAAGTACAGGCAAACAGCCTTAGGAGGATCTTCCTGGGAGGTTCCTTACCCCCAAGCACCCAGCACCCCTGCTGGCTCTGCTGATTCCCTTCAAAGCACTTTTCCCTCACAGCTTCCCCAGGCCAGGCTCCCTCCTCCTGGCCCATTATGCAGCCTGGCCTGCCCACCACTAAGGTATCAGCTCCTTTTCCTTTCAGCCATTCCCTTATCAGGGCTCAGAGAAAATTTGAACACTAGGGAAATACTATTTTTATATTTTAGCAGGTGCTTATAATAATTCATGCTGGTAGGTTTTGTTTCCTATGCATTGGGATCCCCACTACAGTCTACCTCCAGGCAGGAACAGAATGGATGCAATTGGAGGCAGCGACCCGGTGGAGGGGGGAGGCTGTGCCAGCCTTGTGTGCCAATTCAGTACCCTCCAGGCTGCTCTGAGCAGTGTGGTGTCGGCCTCACCGGCCTGGCTTCTCATGAAGAAGCTCAGCAAGACCAATAGCAGAAGGGGGCCAGACTTGAACTTGGCTTTCTAGCCAGAGAATCTCAAGAGAATAATCCTACTGTGTCTAACATGGGTAACATTAAGTGCCTTGCCTGTATTTATTCAACCATTTTTTAACTCTCCTTCTGTTTTTTTTCTCAGCAACACTTTTCCCTAATTCCTTTACTTTTAAGTTCCTGGGAGCAATAAACCCTCATCCCCAAACCAGGCAGGGACTGCTGTGAATGAGCCTTGTAATGGATCAAAACTGACTGCCTCTCTGGGCCTCAGTTTCCCCTGTGATAAGATCACACTTCATCCGATGACTGCTAATCTTCCATTCTGACCTCATATGACTAAGACTGGAAATCTCTTTTCACCCCATAACAATCTTTAGGTATTCGTCTAGCATCTAATCCATAGAAGGCATTAACACTGTTATCTTCCCTTATACAGCCCATCCCTGTCCAACCCTGCCACCCCCCAAAATCAAGTGTGTTGGGGGTTGATGGGGAGGAGGGGAGAATCAGAAGAATTTAATTATTCCCTACTATTGCAGCATTGGTGGTATGAAAATAAACTAGCTATAATATAGAACTGCCTCTTTTCCCCCACTAAATGTCATACTTTACATATATTAACATTAGTATTCATATCAAAAGTCAACCACCACATTATTTCAAAAAGCACATCTTTTGAGGGCAAAAGGGATGAGGGAACCACAGCCTGCGACATTAAATACGCTCTCTATATTTCTGTGAACTGATGGAGTTTTGGCAATATTCTTGGTATTGCAGATAGAGAGGTATTAGTTATCAAATTACAAAATAGGGGAGTGTTGCTATTGTTTCCATGCAAAGCAGTCAGTCTCTTGATTACTGGTATTAGATTACAAAACACAAATGTATACGCCCCAATTCTGAGTGGTGCTCACACAAGTGGGCACAGAAGGTCAACTATTTTGCTTGAATCTATGCTTATTTCAATTATAGCATATCAAATCATGTCATTGGTTAGATTATAATAAACTAGTGGCCCTCTTTGCATGAATACTCGCACAATAGGCCTTCCTTCCCTGGCTGCCGGCACCAGTTTTCCTCCGGCACCCAGGCCTTTGGTCTGGCTGAATCAGCGAGGCTTGGCTTCTGCGCTCTGGCAGCTCCAAGACCTTCCTTTTTTTTTTTTGCCAGCTCCTCGAGCAGAGCTGAGGGTGGGCTGGAAGCCTGGGTTGCCCCCAGCGACCCAGGCCCCCAGCCACTCCTTGAGCAGAGTCCAGGGCTGGCAGGAAGTTTGGCTTCTTCCATCACTAGGAGCAACACAAGCCTCCTGCTCGCTCCAGCTCCATAGCCGCAGCCATCTTCAGTCACCTTCAGTCTTCTCTCCCTGCCTGCATATGCAAATTAACCGTCATCTATGTTTGGTTAATTTGCATAGTTGCTCTGATGGGCTGGTGAGTGTAGTGGACTGGCGGAATGACAGAGTGATGGTTAATTTGCATGTTTCTCTTTATTAGTGTAGATGTGTCAT
Organism: Murina feae; assembly: GCA_004026665.1. NCBI lineage: Eukaryota > Metazoa > Chordata > Mammalia > Chiroptera > Vespertilionidae > Murina > Murina feae. Next base: position 102,303 of record PVJC01000177.1, read on the forward strand.
ATTGTTTGATCTCAAATATCCCCTTTTGTAAAAATAGATTAGAATATAGTAACTTTATTATATTACTAGGGGCCCAGTACACAAAAATTTGTGCACTCAGGGTGTTCCTCAGCCCAGCCTGTGCCCTCTCACAGTCTGGGACCCCTCAGAGAATGTCCACCTGCTGGCGTGCCTGGCCAGCCTGGATGAGGGGCTGAGGGGCATTTTCAGGCTGCCCACAGTCCCTTCAGGGTTTGGGTTCCTATGGGGTGCCTGGGCAGCCTGGGTACGGGACTGAGGGCCGTTTTCAGGCTTTCAGGCTGCCTACAGCTCCCATTGTCCCAATGTCCCAACAAGGCTGGCTTTCCGGGGTTTATTTATCTTCTATAATTGAAACTGTTGCTTTAAGCTGAGGCCTAGGCAGGTAATGAAGCCTCCTGTTGGCTTCAGCTCCATGGCTTCTATAATTGAAAGAATGTTGCCGTGAGCAGAGGGAGGCCCAGCCAGCCTAGGCAGATAGTCTTCTCCATCGCTGGTGCAATGGAAGCCTCCTGTTTGGTTCAGCTCCATGGCTTCTATAATTGCAACTATGTTGCCTGGAGCAAAGAGAGACCCAGCCGGGCTAGGCAGGCAGTTTACTCCTGGTGCAATGGAAGCCTGCAGTTTACTCCAGCTCCATGACTGCCGGTCTTCATCTTGGCTGGGTTAATTTGCATACAACCGCTCTGATTGGCTGGTGGGTGTGGCTTAGGCATCCCATAGAAATGGTCAATTTCAATAATACTCTTTTATTAGATAAGATTTTAATAAACTGGAGGCCCAGTGCATGAAATTCACGCATGGGGAGAGGTGGGGTCCCTCAGCCCAGCCTGCACCCTCTCCCACTCTGGGACCCTTTGGGGGATGCCTGACTGCCAGTTTAGGCCCAATCCCACAGGCAGGTGCAAGTGGAGGCCCCCTGATGGCCCCGCTGATCACCCATAGATTGACCCTGATTGCCGGCCAGATCTAGGGACCTTACCTCCCCCCTCCCCCCTTGCATGAATTTCGTGCACCAGGCCTCTAGTACTGTTATAATTTTGCTGCTTTTTCTGTACTTCTCCATTTCTCCTCCTTGTGAATCAGAGCTACCAACAGAGATGAACCTAAAATTTCTATTTTCCATCAGAGCCCTGCTATCAAATGCTTTTTATTTAAATATAATCAACCCAATTAGCACATTTGAAAAATCAATTAGCTAAAAGGTAGTGAAAAACTGTCACATTTACTCTGAGCAACAATGTAACAGCATAGGAACTGTGGCACAGGACTCAGAAAAGCAAAATTTCAGGGTGAGAAGCTACACTCTAATACCAACTGACACAAGTATTAATATTGTGCTCTTTTTGAAGCCTCACATTACATGAAATTACAGTTTTACAACTGGGTAATGAGAGCTGGGATGCTCTCTGGTCACTTTCCTTTAGAAAGTCCCTTTTCTGAGGCTATCTATCTATCTATCTATCTATCTATATCAAAGCCTAAGCGACTGGATGACCGGATGACTGGCCAGTAGCTATGACACACACTGACCACCATGGAGCAGGTGCTCAACATAGGAGCTGCCGCTGGTGATCAGTGTGCTCCCACAGTGGGAGCACCACTCAGCTGACAGACGGGCACCAGATGTGGCAAGTGCAGTGAGGCTAGGATGAAAGGGGGTGGTGCGGCACCCACCATGGGCTCGGGCTCCTCCCCAGCTGCCTGCCACTTTGCGCACTACTTCATGCTATGTGGGATTGACATGGACAGTGGCTGGAGCCCAATGAGCTGGCGGGTAAGGCGAGCTGCAGTGGCATGGATGTCCACTGATCCCCACAGGCCAGGCTGAGGGACCCCCCCCCCACCAGCGCATGAATCAGTGCATGGGGCCTCTAGTCCTATATAATAAAAGCCTAATATGCAAATTGTTCCCTCAGGTGGTCATTCAAGTGGGAGACCGGGAGTTCAACAACTCGCTATGATGTGCACTGACCACCAGGGGGCAGTGCAGAACATGGCAGGCATTGGCGTCACGCTGCGACCTCTCGCGGGCTACCTGGGGACATGGGTGACAGGGACAGAGGTGCAGTGAGAATGCAGGGTGTCAGCCAAACTTGCTCTCACACCTCCTGCTACCCTCCCTTGGGACACTAGGGCTCATGTGCCAGAAAGTCCCCTCGCTCACGTGCCGGGTGCCCACAAAGACCCCGTCCCCATCCGTGCAGTGTCTTCCAGGTGAGCTGGGTGACAACCGCAGGGACCTCAGGGGCCATTCAGGCTCCCTGTGAGTTGATGCGGGAATCAATCTGTGAGGCAGGCCGGAAAAGAGCACTCTGCCCTCCTGGCTTCCATGCTTCGCCACTTGGTGGCCTAGAGGCCCACGCTGCGCCCAGGCCTGCTGGGTCCGGCCTAGCTCACTGCATCTGTACATGGGAACTCTGGTGGAGCACTGTTACTAAGGTGGAGGGGGTGCGGGTGGAGGCACTACCTAGTGGTGGTGGTGGCAGACACAGCGGGGCCAGGATGAGCGGGAATGGTAGAGTGCCTGGCCTGAATGTGGGCTCCTCCCCAGCCACCTGCCACTTCTAGCACTACTACATCCCTCAGGAAATGTAGGACTGCTGGTTTCGGACCAATCTCCACAGTGGCTGGCCAGGCCTATGGGGACTGGGTTGAAACTGGCAGTCTGACATCCCCGAGGGGTCCCGGATTGGGAGAGGGCACAGGCCAGGCTGCGGGACCCCACTGGTGAATGAATCCATGCACGGGGCCTCTAGGAAGGAATGAACTTTAGCTATCATTTAACCACTCCTCCAGTCAACAACCGGACCTTGATTTTTCATAATCTCAAATCAGCAAGGGCTCTCAAATGTTTTTGATGATTGATGTATGGAGACAGTGGAGAATACTAAATGAGAAATTATCATTATCAGAAGTGTTGTAAATCACAATTTACTACATATTAATAGAAGTCACCTTCTAGTCTAGATGCCAAATACTTTTCCTGCCTCATCCTATTTAATGCTCACCACATACACACCTGACAAAGATTTCTATTCCCACTTTACAGATGAGAAAAGGATCTTAAAGACAGTAAGTAACTTGCCCAGGGGCTCAAGGCTGGGAAGGGCCAGGGAGCCTCCGGCAACTTTATACATAGCCTGCAACTCAGCCCAGGCTCTGTCCACCATGATGTGCCACTGCTGGGTGAGCCACAGAGCAAGAGAAAACACCCAAGAATAAAGTGACTTGGGTTGTTAAGTCAAGAAACTCAGGCAAATAATACCATGTGCATTTGAGCCTTCCAATATATTTCTGGTGGAGAACGAATTGCCCTGGGAGAGGCACTGTACAATTTCTTTGGGAGAATTGTCCTTCTGTAGCGGCAAACTGGAACACACACATACTAAAATCAGATTGCAATTAAAATCCAATTATAAATATATTATGATATTAGACACCTACCCACAAAAGAGCCAGCAGGGGACCGTCTCTAAAAGGCCGTGTGTCACCGTCTGCACATGGCTTCCCTGTGTACTGCCGACTGTGCCCTCTGACCTTGCGTGTGTGTTAAACAATGCCTGGCAGCCTTTCTCTGAGCAAAGGACTTGGTTTATTTCTCATGATGGAGGAGCTTTAATAACACCATTACCAATTTACTCTGGAGGATGACATGTGGGGAATATTAAGCCTTCCTCACACAGATTATTAAACAAATTAAACACAGCATTTTAACTGGTGGGATTTTGTGTGAGGTCAGATAACACAAGGTCACCAAAAACGGTCCATTGGTGATCTGCAGACTCTTCAGACACCTTGTTTAAACAACTTGTTACTTCACTGAGTTGTTTAGCAAATACTTATCCAAAGACATAGGCAATTATTTCCCCACTACCCATATTTTCTTTTCTTTTAACATGATACACAAACCAAATTAGAGGCAGTATCGAATGTGCAGCATATCTGATGACCCAGAAACTTCCTTTTGGTTGCCTACTACAAGATGTGCACTGCTGACATCTTAAGTTTAAGTTGACTTTCTTTAACTTGACAGAACATTTCAATGACAGAACTCAGGCTTCCAATATTTTTCAACAGTTGTCTGTAAGTTCGTTTGTCATCGTTAATATGGGCCATCCAGACAGATACCCAGCACAACTCCATTCTTCTGTCCAGCTCCAGAAAGAACATAGTACTATGGCTGGCTCTTAGTATTTTAAATTTATGCAAATGTCAAAGGGCCAGACATCGGACCCTGACAGATTCTTTTTAAGTAGTCTGGCATAGACTGTGTCCACGCTGTATGCACCAACTTCTTACAGTTATAGGACAGGTGCTAATTAATCTACCTAATTATGCAGTGAGTGGAAGAGGCTTACCCACAGGATTCTAAATCGGGAGAAAAAAATATGCAAAGGGAAAATGCTTTTTGTTTCACACTGAAACAATTTCAGGAGTCAGCTTATTTGTCATGTTTCCTTAAATTGGATTGATTCCTGTTTCTCCTATATCACAATTGCTGTGCATGGGTTTTTTGTTTTGTTGTTGTTGTTGTTTTTCCCCCTCCAGGGATACATTTAAAAAGCACCCATAAGAAATGATAAACTGACCTGAGAATGATTGGCTTACCTTTATTTTTTTTAAACTGCTAGTAAAGCAAACCAAGCAGAACATAAATGTAAGATCAGTCCCGCGAAATGTGTAAGACCCCCAATGATGCTGTAATTCCAGCAGGCTCCTGTTTGCAGTTAGCCACTCTCAGGGCTCATCACTGGAATTCTCTGGACACCCATACAAGTAAATAAAATTACAGATACCGTGAGCACAGACCCATGAGGCTGTTGATTATATTAGAGAACTCAGGGATATGGGAAGAGAAATCCTGGTTTGCAATTGTCACCTATATTCCCTTGGTCTTTACAGCTTTACAGGAGGTTGCAATGTCCCTTCTCTGGTTCTCAATAGCCAGGGACCCATAAGAAAGTTGTGACATCTGTCAGGGAAGGAGAGAGCAGAACTACTTCTGAATTTCTTCCAGAAGAATCAATGCCGATCACAAGAGATCAATTCTCTCAGGAACAATCCAACAAAGACAACTCAGCCCACAGCAGGAGAGAGAAGAAGTTAAGTGGTAAGTGATGCTCAGGAATGGGAGCTGCATCTACTCTTTGATGTGAATGGACACCTGGGTCTGCTCATGACCCAGCCCCTTCTTCAAATGCCCCCGACTCTTCAGAAGATAATTTAGTACCAGGAATTAAAATAGCTGAAAATAACTTTTTAAAAAATGAATAATTTAAAAATTCACATGTCTCCTTAACACTAAATGACTTTCCAGCTGGGCAGAAAATCAAAATCTGCATTTGGCAGTTTTACAGGTCATTATGGAAATATGTCTCCTCTTTATTTGATCTCCTCTATTTCTAGATATGGTCTTCACTCCTAGATATTTTTTTCTTCTCTGTATGTTAAAGAAGCCATTTGAAGAGGCTAAAAAAAAATCAGGTACCATTTCTAATTCGAAGGCAAAACAAACACACACACAAAACAAACAAACAAAAAATCACAAAACAATAAAATACCTGTTGATTTAAAATGTCAACGTTTTCTTGCAAACACAGTAAGTGAAAGAAGACAGATGCAAAAGGCCACATATTGCATAATTCCATTTTATATGGAACTAGGGGCCTGGTGCACAAAAATTTGTGCACTCGGGAGGTCCTTCAGCCCGCCCTGTGCCCTCTCGCAGTCTGGGACCCCTCTGGGGATGTCCACCTGCTGGCATGCCTGGCCAGCCTGGGTGAGGGGCTGATGGCTGTTTGCAGGCTGGCCAAGCCCCCCAGTGTGGACCCTCACCCCATTGGGGTGTGGCCAGCCTGGGTGATGGGATGAGGGCCGTTTTCAGGCTGCCCACAGTCCCTTCAGGTTTTGGGTCCCTACTGGGGCACCTGGCCAGCCTGGGTGAGGGGCTGATGGCTGTTTGCAGGCTGGCCAAGCCCTCCAGTGGGAACCCTCACCCCATTGGGGTGTGGCCAGCATGGATGACGGACTGAGGGCTGTTTTCAGGCTTTCAGGCTGCCCACAGCTCCCATTGACCCAACATCCTAGCAAGGCTGGCTGGAAGCAGGTTTCTGGGGTTTATTTATCTTCTATAATTGATACACTATTCCTTTAAGCTGAGGCCTAGGTAGGTAAGGAAGCCTCCTGGCTGCTTCAGCTTGTGGCTTCTATAATAGAAAGAATGTTGCCTTAGTAGTCGGGCCCCGAGGCTTCTATAATTGAGACAATGTTGCAAATATGTTGTTGCCTGGACCAAGGAGAAGCCCAGGCGGCCGGCAAACAGTTTTACCCCTGCTGCAACAGAAGCTGCCTGTTTACTCTAGCAGCTCCGTGAGTGCCGGCCTCCATCTTGGCTGGGTTAATTTGCATATAGTCACTCTGCATGGCTTAGGCATCCCAAAGAAACGGTCAATTTCAATATTACACTTTTATTGGATTAGATGTCCAGAATAAGCAAGTCAAGACAAAGTAGTTTAGTGGTTGTAAGGGCCTGGGGGAGGAAGTATGGAGAATGACTGCCTAATCAGTACAAGGTTTCCCTTTAAGTGGGTGAAAAAGTTCTGGAACTAGATAGTGGTGATGGTTATGCAACACTATGAATGTACTTAATACCAATGAATTGGATATCTTTTAATGATTAAAAAAGTAAATTTTGCCCAGCCAGCATGGCTCAGTGGTTGAGAATCAACCTATGAATCAGGAGGTCATGGTTTGATTCCTAGTCAGGGCATATGCCTGGGTTAGGGGCTTGATCCCCAGTAGGGGGTGTGCAGGAGGCAGCTGATCAATGATTCTCTCTCATCATTGATGTTTCTATCTCTCTCTCCCTCTCCCTTCTTCTCTGAAATAATAAAATAATATTTTAAAAAGTAGGAAATTTTATGGTATCTGTAATGTACCACAATTTTTAAAAAGTGACAGTGTTTTAAGTGGCAAAATTCAAAGTATGCATTATAATGAATAGCAGATGAATCAAGGATGGGAAATGCTGAGCACTCTGCTCACTCTGTCCTGCTCAATGCAGGCTTAGGGGAAAGAATAAAATTCCTCCATCTACCTGGTTTCCTGCCTTAACTTTTTAATCCTAAGATCTGTCTGCAACAGAAAGAGATGTAAGACTGAGAAGAGAGAAATGAGAACACAGACCACCATCTTTCCCTCCATTCCTGGCCTAAAAGTCTCCAGAGTTCAAATAACAACGTTTCAGATTTATTCAACTTCTTAAGAGCAGTTGCAAACAATACAATTGAGGATGACTGCTTATGAACTACAAAATGCTCTGGACAGTCACATGCTGATAATGTCTCCCTTCCTTATCAATAAGGAAGGAGAAAAACAGGAGGAAAGAAACAGAAAGAGGATGGAGAGAAGGGATGACCATATCTGTAGAAATCTTCTCTTAAACATTGAGTGCCTAATTCATTTTTTAATTTATTTTTTATTGAATTTATTGAGGTTACATTGGTTAATAAAATTATATTGTTTTCAGATATGCAATTCTACAATACATCATCTGTATATAGTATTGTGTGTTTACTACCTCAAGTCTCCTTCCATTAAATTTTTCCCACTGCTCTGAAGAGGTGGCATAATATTAGATATAATAATATTGGCAAGATAATTTACTGGTTTCTTCATCCTTAAAATGGAGGTAAGTCAGATGTGTGTTGTAAGGGATGTCACATGTACATATCTGATTACAGGTAACGACAGTTGGTTCTACATGGTCTTAGAGCTGGAAGAGGCTTAGAATTCTTTTCAACCCTCCCATCTTCCAGGTAATAAAAGAGAGGCCTGGGGAGTTAAAGGAAAGCACCCGAAGATCTGAAAAGACAATCATTATGGTGGGCTCTGAATACTTGGATGCTCTGATTCTGATTATATGAAAATGGAAGAATCAAGAGAAGCCATTGTCATTAGCACCATGAGATGTTTTGGCAGGAGGGTGGTTGTTAATTAGATACTTAGAATTTAGAATTGACAGATTGGTTCAAGTTCTCTTGCCATCCGATAGCTAAGAGTACTCTAAGTAATTTAATTTATTTCGGCCTGGATTTCCTCGCCTATAAAATGGGGAGAAGTAAATCTATCTCTGATGTCACTAAGAGGATTATAAGAGAAAAATATAGGTAGAGGATTGAACACAGAACTTAACCTAAGTCCTCAATACATGACGGTTGTTGGTGCATCATGACTGTTGGAATTCACTGCAGAATGGGTTTTCCCTGTACATTTCTTTTGACTTTTTGGGATGTTTCAACATGTTTACAAAAAAAGTTATGAAATTCATAAAAAGCAGCTTAGAGCCTCAAGAAAAAACAAAGAAGGGAAGGCTGGCAGCCATCTTCACAATGTAGTTATGCTATCACTCAGACCCAGCTCTGCCATTGCCACTGAAACCCGGGTCTCCTGACTCCAAATAAGCAAGCTTTCCCAATGCTCCACACACATGACCAACCTCTGCTCACACAGTAATGTTTCATTCCTAGGATGCACCCACTCTGCAAGCCCTCTGTGATATCCAGGGAGGCAAAAGGCAAATCACCTAAGAGTGAGTTCACTAGCATGTTGGGTGGAAAGACGGTGTGCTCTGCTTGGTCAGCATGGTCACCCCATTTCTGAACATTAGTTGTGAACCTGAAAGTCACTAACACTCCTGCCTTTGCTTCTACCAGGGCCTATTTCCATGCCTCTGCAGATGACCTGATCCTGCTCAAGCAAAATGTCTCCACTATCTGCATACTCCCCCACTAAAAATA